>NW_019059724.1:1667049-1677174 GCF_000696155.1 Zootermopsis nevadensis | reverse complement strand
GCAGCGGCGCTGGGATCGTTGTGTTCACTCCCAGGGGAACTACTTCGAGGGTGATGGATGAATTTAATACCTGAGATAAGTGTACGGGTTTTTATAGGCGCAGTCTTGAAACTTTTCGATCGCACTTCGTAGTTAGGCTGACTAAATTAAGGGGAATGAGACAGTGAGATGTGATATGCATACATGGATGAAAAATGTATACAACATCTCAGTCAGAAATGCGGAAAGACCTCTTGGGAGACGCAACCGATGAAAAGAAACCATTAAAATTAATCTTACGGACACAGATTCAGGGTTTCGACTGGAGGTTCGGATTTCATACAGGGAGGCGGGTAATTTCGTGGTCAGCTGTGTGACTACCAGTTCTTCATAAAGTGTTCTGATACATATAGTGTTATAATTACAGAAGAAATAAAACATTATGGAATTATTTTGAGTATAAAATTATCATTACATGTATAATAAACGACAATTATAAAAATATTGGCACAGGATATGGAGATAGATTGAAAAAAATCATTGAACTATGTCGTGTAGTGAAGTCGGGTAAATGATTAACTGGCAGTTTGATAGGATAAATAATAAGCATGAGACTGGCAACAGATCGCAATTATGAGTTAAAGGCGATACCACAGCAAAGAGAAAATATGGCGAGGAGACAGGGAGGAAAACAGATACGAAAGGCAAAAAAGACTAAGAGAAAATTCGAGAGCCTAAACAGCACAGAAGTGGTCGGGGGGGGGGAGGGGGGGGAAGAGACCCTTCCTATCACAGTGGAAGTAAGAAACTAACGCGAAAGAGAATGATTATCTTAACAGAATTTCCATGTTTTTAGCCAACTGTGAAAAATCGCTAAGATTTAAAGGTTTTCCTAATTAGATTTTCTCTTTTATTATATAACATAACGTGATATTATTTCACCTTCATTATTATGCACAGGTTTCTCTTTTACTCATTCCCAAAAAACTTTTACCCAAGACTTTGTGTCCGCAGAAAGTTTCTTCTGCTAAGACAAGTCAGAGAAAATGTAACCTACTATTCATTCTGAACATTACGCTCCAAGACGTACCAAGGAGTAAACGAACAAAGCACGGTGATCGAGCAGCAGCGAAGTGTGTACCCTCTTAATCAGATACGAAACTTCGATGACGTTCGGAATCAGGTAAGGAATATTCAACTAAATATAGGCTAAACGTCTCGTCGAGTAAACGTAACTGGCCGAGTGATATTAAAACTAATAATAAGGGACTGGGAAGGATACTGTTCAATAAAAACATTCTTTGGGGTTGAGAATATTCATTTTGGAATAGGTTTCATAAAAAGTACAACGTATGCATTTCGTCACAGCGAATGCGTATCGGAAATACAAAGTCTCTTCAAAAACATACTTTACAAGATTTTTAAAACTTCACACGCATTTTAGTAAGCAAAATTGTTACCGATCTACTATATTTAAGAAAGGCATAAAAACAACTTACAAAAAATACAAGAGAAAATTAAATAAATAATAGCATAAATAGGAAAAGTATAAATAAATAAAATGTAAAAATTTAAATCAATTAAAACCGCTGTATACAAGGCTCCAAACTAAATAATATTGGTATTGTTTTGACCACGTAAGTGCGGACTGCTGCCATGTTTAAAGTTGGGGAAACAGACGCGGTTTCAGAGAAATAAGTGTGAATTAATGTCGTCAACGTGAACCGTACCGCCGGCAGTGGAAATTCTTAAGTTTAGTAAGAGGAAGCAGAGTTTGTGAGGCGTGAGGCCAGCTCGAGACTTTGGAATTTAATACGAATAATTTATCATCAAAAATGGCGGAAGGATTAGAACGAGAATATCTCGATGGTTCATATTTCTACCGGTAAGTAAATTCCAAGAAAGATAAACAGTATATGCAGGGGCCCAACATAACAGAACTGAAAAGCGCATTTACCTCTATCAGCCGAGAAGTAATTAAAAGTTAGCCAACTTCTAAGCTTCACAGTGACTGTAAAACCTGAAATTTGTCAATATTTAACCATCACCGATTTCTTACACCTCATTTCTAAGTTATTATTCACTAACCATCCTCTGTTCGACGCTGTACAGTTTTGCCTAAATTACAGACAGCGTCGTTAAACAAACCATGGGTATATTCTCTACACAAATAATGCTATAATGTAACGTGAGACTGTGACAATACGAAGCTTCTGTCATCAAAATTTGCAACACCTAATTTAGCCGGTAGGTGGCTCTGCCAACAATATTATGAATACCCGTAAGGTACAAAGGGGACAAAACAGTGGAATATCAACGACTAGAGAGTGAAGGACATATTGAACGAAGTGTGGGAAATGTGAATGAAAGACACGCCGACAAACAACTCAGCGACGGGGATAAATTATTCGATATTCTGAAGAATCTCGGGTTCGATTCCCGGCGGTGCCCGAATTTATAACTTGTGTTGGGCAAGGCCGTGGTCTAGGCAATACGGAATTTTCCTCGGGTTCGATTCCCGGCGGGGCCCGCATTTATAACTTGTGTTGGGCAAGGCCGTGGTCTAGGCAATACGGAATTTTCCTCCGGGGGCTTCCCCGGTTTCTCCGTGGCATCCCAACAATTACTCCATTCACACACAGAAGAAGGCAATGGCTAACCACTTCTGGATCATCTGCCAAGAACGTATATGAACAGGTCCCAGTCCGAGAAAAGGATGGAAGGATCTTGTTCATATGGACCTGTCGTCAGACAGAACACTAAAAATAAAAATAAAAATAAAAAAAATTCTGGAGAAAACGTGTCCGATGAACCTGAGATTATATTAATAAGTGCATTCCTACAGTAATAAGTGTGTGGACGTCGTGGTTCGTAATTAAAGCCCGGAAAAAGGCGAAATGTTCGTGACTGCTGTTCAGTACCGTAATGTATCGTCCCTAAATATATGAAATGAGGAGAAGGAAACGAAGATAAATAAACGACAGAAAAGAAAATGGGAGGACAGTTGTCTTCAGGGTTCGTGAAATCTTGCCGAGGTCTTTCGTAATCGACAGGTTCGGTAACTTGTGAGTCTCGCTGCCATCCCTCGACTTCTCCCCTGCAGCTACTCCAAACTGTCGCGTAATCGTCCGTGTTCGCCCATCGCCCATCAGAGACCTGATGCTGTCACTCGACGCCCTCGGGACAGGGGAGGAACTGAAGAAGGAAAAAGCTGCGACGGTGATTAAAAAAATAATGAAATTGTTCACAGAAGACCCGAGGGATAATATTCTAATCACACCCGACGACCGTAATTTATGGTTCGGGGCATAACTACTACAAATTACAGGAAAAATAAACTTTATATCAGTTCCCGAGGTAGTAATCATTTGCTTCGTGGAGACACCTGGCGAAGCAAACGACAGAAACTAATTGGCATTTTAAAATGATAAATGTTACCATTTGATTTATTTCATTACAGATACAATAACCTAACAGTTAGACATACGCAACCCATCTGTCTACTTTATCACTGTACTCTGTCCAACTGTCCCAGCGCACAATTTCCTGATTCAACCATAATATCATTATTTCGGTTAACTTTATGCAATTTTTATCTGTGATTGATAATCACTTCAAACGCATTGTCATCAGTGTCTCTGCTACGGTTATCCCAGATACGCTGATTGAGCCCTGCAGTCTAATCACCCAGAACGCGTTTAATGAACACCCGTTCGCCCATCTTCAAGTCTTTCCAAATTGAACTGCGATACTCCCTATAAATTTAAGTAGTTTTCACAACCTCTGACCACAGATCATAATTATTCTTTGTCACATTAAACCAATGGAGTGGCTACTTGGTTACACGTGTCACAGTATTATCACCACTCTAAAGACAACGGAAACAAAATATAAGCAACTGAGGGAGGGTTCGATATCCTTCAGTGCAGGGAACATCACTTGCCAGCTACCGGTAACCTAAAGGTGTTTTAACTCTATCACTTTCGGCCATTTATACTTATGATAATAACATTATTTTTGACGAAACACTGAGACTTCTGTTATTATGAACATGTATTCATTCAGAAGCCTCTATTAACTCTCGATGCCCTAAAATAGATCAATCGCATTGATTGATTGATAACATTCAACGTTGCTTTTTGTAATGCATTATAGGTTATGCAATAGATGGACTAGGGAACTATTTTATTCCTAATAAGTAGCAAATGTCGATTCTTGATTTACTCGGCTGGGTGGTACATCTACAAGAGGTGATGTCGCGTCCAACGACAAATGAAATGATGAGTCTGGAAAGACACAGCCTACTTTAAAGCTTAAGAGGATTTGATTGAAGGGAATTCTTTGGTTATTTAACACGGCTGTTTCAACAAAAACTCCATTTCGTCGAAAATAGAAAGTTGATAGTTGATGACATGTAGTGAATGGATTGAAGGGGCAGTGGTCGTGGCCCACTCGAATATATCTACCAGGTATTCACATGGACAAAGGAAAATCTCATTCAAGACAGTCAGTACCCCAGCCGAGATTCGAAAAAAGTGCCTCCCGGATACAAAACAGAGCATTACCCACGATGCTGCAATGTTCGGCAAAGCCTTCAGAACGACGTTCGTATTGAAAACACAACGCGTGCAGGAGGAAACACGGAAGGTGAAGCTAATGTTATTTGTATTAAACAGAAGCCTTGAAGCCGAAAGAAGTCAGGCCGTAACGTGCTTTGGCTCATTAAGAGAAAGTCCAATACATTTTTACAGTAATGGCATCATATCGCACTCAAAAATATTCCGGAGGGGATATTTAAGGAAAATCACCTTTTTTAGTGGAGGGAAGGCAGAGGATAAACAGAGACGGGAGAAGAGAGATGTGTGGATGCAGGAAGGAATATGACTAAAGTATTATTAGAAGCAAGAACATTGAAAACTGAAGCCTTAGGTCACACAACTTACAGGTGTAACTAAAGGATGTTTATAAAAGTAAATGCTTAAATGGTACGAATTAAAAAACACACACTTCCAATACGTTTAAGAGTGTTAAACAACTTTAAACTCCAGTAAATTCAACAAACGTAGACGTGTAATCTATTAATTATCACTTCTGCCTCGCATTCTTAGCCCCCAATCACGTTTTAACAAAACAAATGTTAGGTCATCATCCTGAAAGAGGTCAGTTTTTCCACATACTTTCCCATCATTTCGTTTCTCATTTGACATTAACAAACTGTGGCCATTCACTCAGACTATCATGAAAGTCCACGCTTTCGTGGAAACCGTAGGTTCACTTACGTGTTCAGAATACCCCGCCATCGCGTCCCATTACGAGCCAGATAAACTCAGTCCACGCCCTCATATAAACACAATTCCTCTAAGATCCATTCTAATATTATCCTTCTACATTCGTTTTGATCTCGACGTGCCCTCTGCTTAGATGTTTCTTGACAAAATTTGCTTTTAAATTCATATCCTCCATGCGTGCCCAGCCCAGTTTATCCTCGTCGATCAAACCATAGGCTACAGTTTACGAAGTTTAAACCAAGGACCAACCAAAAAGCGGGCGTTCCACAGCCGTCAAAGCAAATAAATTACGCAACACCCAACCTTAGATAAACAATCGACTATTTACAGGATTTATGATTAGGATAAACGTAAACTAGTTCATGGACCAGAGGGAACACATAGGCCACTCTTCCTGTCACAGGGTATCCATGTTTTACTGCCACTGTACGGCGTCACGTCCAGGAGGAGTCACTTCTTCCACTACCAACGTTCTCGTGTCACTTCCCCGTCAATGGCTCACCAGATCCAGCGGCAGTAAAACTTGGAACTGCCCTACACACACAGACCCAACTCAGAAATGGGTATCTGAGGACAGACTGCCAGTTCCTTGCAGTTCAATGCGCAGCACAGCTAAGTACAAAAATGGTTTAAAGCCAAACACATCATGCGAAAATAACCTATCAACAAAATGATTTACCCTTTTGCTTGTTTGGTCTGGATCATTATTTACGTTCATAAGCCTAAATGCACTCACCGCTGTGAGAACCTCAGAAATAAAGGTGTCCAGATAAAGTAGACGCATTATGTTTAAACTCTGAAACATGAAAGTGGCTACCAGTTCGTTGTGTAGCCAACCTTAAGGAAGTAAAAGTCCTGTATTTTCAATGAGATATCCCCAAGACGTTCCTATAGTTAATAGCATGTCTGTGTTTCACAATTTCATAACAACTATCACGAAACCACAGACATTCATATATGAAAATATCGTGAAACTGCTTTTCAATTAAGAAACTTCTGTAAAATGGAATCTATTTTAAGTAGTAACGATTAGAAAAAAACATGTAATTTCTGTTAATTCCTCATGAACATGGCACAACTGAATATATTTAACGAACGCTCTTAGGTCTAACTTCACTTACGTCTAAGTACTCTAAGGGAGGAGACGTAAAACTTTGTTTAGAGCATACATTTCGCAGTCTCTCTTTAAGCAATTTATTTCTTTATAGATTTTTTTAAAACTTACTAAAATAGCAAAGGTGATCAATTTAAATTCATGAACATGTTAATGTGCTTAGGAACTCACCAGCTTACAGTCTGTAAAACACTATATAAAGTCAATTCAAACTATGCTGTGTTTGTGTGAAGTTTAACAACGCTTTGATATTTGTGCTCATAAACATGACATCAGTGCAAATTCTGATATCTGCTTATTTAATTACTCCTTAATCCACAGTCCACCAGTCTGATGACTGAGTAGCAAAGCATGAACCCTGGACACCCACCTCTGTCTCACCTAACCTGAGATAATATGTTCCTATGCTTAAATCTGGTATCAATGGAAGTAGTCAACTCATTTGGAGCAGCGTCGCTTCAAAAGAACTGCAGGCTGGTTACAGACGTTGATTATTGTAACGACTGTAAAGACAGCGTAATAGAAAATGGAGGGTGGATCATGACTGTTATCCGATTAATAAACAGAATATATTAACTTTTATTAAATCGCTGATTACTTGTTAAATGAACCGATTAACGCACTGACAAATTTTCAAGGCAGTGAGTGAGACGTCCTTCCAATCGAGTCACGATAATTTGGCGTTTGTTTGTGAAGTGTATTCCGATGAAAGTCAAAATAGTTCGCTGAGCTATTTGCGATTTTAATCATGTGCCCGAATTTATAACTTGTGTTGGGCAAGGCCGTGGTCTAGGCATCACGGAGTTTTCCTCCGTGGCATCCCAACAATTACTCCATTCACACACAGAAGAAGGCAATGGCAAACCACTTCTGGATCATCTGCCAAGAACGTATATGAACAGGTCCCAGTCCGAGATAAGGATGGAAGGATCCTGTTCATATGGACCTGTCGTCAGACAGAACACTAAATAATAATAAATACTAGTCGTTTATGGTACAGTTAAAAATTACAAACAAATCATCAAATTAAAAAGTGTTGTGAACCAACGAAGCTTAATAGGTGGCTCAAACAATATCAATAACTAATATTCTCCCACACTTTTTAAGAATATCACGGTCATTATGTGCACACACATTACGACCCGTGTCTTGAGCTCCAGTTCCGTCGGCAACGGACGAACATAACTATCGTCCTTAACAGTCACTCATAAGAAAACAAATTTGCGTGTGCATGGGGTCATTCTAAAGGGCCTCCACGCCCAATCCACTGACTAGGAAGACGATAGTGTAGGTACCATACTCCGTTATGGAAGTGTGGTGGGGCTCCATCTTGTTGTTAAAACAGACTTTGTAAGTCTTCCTGCAGTTGTGGGGCATTAACAAACGCTTCAGCAAATAAGATTGATAATTCCTTTCACTGTCGATTGTGCAAAGAAGAAAGACCCGTAAATTTCTCCTTTTGAGAAAGTTACAGAGAAATTAACCTTTAAACTGTCCGTTTCATGTTGAAATAACTCATGGGGGTTTTGACTCCCACCACATCCGAAAATTGTGCCGATTCGCGCGTTCTAACAGACAAGATGTCGCCTCATCACTGAACACCAACCAACTAATAATCATGCCATCATCATTGGCCACTTTTCCGAAGAAATATGAACAACGTCGCACCATATCAGAATCTGTGACAAAATGGAAGGAGATTTCGACGCTTTCGAAACACTTGCGAACAGCTGTTTTGGGTTATGTATAAATTGCATACTAACACGCTCCACCCATTTATGCTTTATGCGAGAAGATTACTGTCCAATGTTTTCAACATGTTCTTCACTCACGGGTCTGCCGGTACGTACAGACACAACCATCGTTCACAAAACGCTTATACCAACCAAGAATCCATGCGTCTATCAGGATTCATCTTGGCAGCTTCATCGCTACTCACTAGGTCCCATGACATTAAAGAAAATACATTTACAACGAGACATATTAAGAATTTAAGAATCTGTATAAATCCATTTATTAAACACGGACTGCGCAAAAATAAATAAATTGGATGCTATTTTAATTTTAAATTACTGTAATCCAACTCACTTTGCGGTGTAAAAACATTCAGTTCAACACGACCACATCAAGAATCCGACAGTGTAAATTGTGATGCAATAGACGCTTAATTCGAACACTGAAACAAGATGCATATACCTATACACTATATACACATAAATACACAATTTTGGTTGGGAATCTTACACGGAAGCAACTGCTTCGAGGCCCGAAAGGGGCAAATAGGAACAATCACGGAAATAATTTCTTAAAAAAACTCACATACTGTGAACAAAAATAGTTTTGTTCACAGCCGACAAGACAATCCGAGTTTCCGGGTGAACGAATTCGTAGACAGCTTTTCTGCGACGACAGACTGCAACTTGAACACAAAGAAAGAAGATCCCTGGAACTAGGTATGTCTTTATTAGAAGCATGGAACACAGGTAATTAATTTAGATAGCTTGCAGAGGCAGAAACTGATTTAAAACTAGATAGTTGGATCCGGAAGGGTACGATGCCATCTTGTCCCCTGAGATTTTCAACGCATTACTGGTATTAAAAATGGAAGTAGCACTCCGACACGAAGCCATACGATAAAATCGCTCCCAAAGCAACTCGAATGTTGTCAACTAAAATATTACTGGGCCAATGAACATTAAGAGTTTCTTCAGTGTACTGATGGGCTACTGAATGGACGGTCAGGGTTCAAGTCCCAGCGGGGGAGAGGGGGGGCGGATTTATTCCTTCATTGTCACGCCAATAACAACCCTGGGGTCCATCCACCCTTCCCAATGGATACAGTGAGCTCTTCCCCGAGAGTATGTGCTCCGTAATGGCGTACTCAGTTCTGTATTAATTGTATAGCTTGTAGGTGCAAGTACGGTATAAGACTATGAGACTACCTGACAGTGAAGCATATGATGTCCACACACAAGGGAAATATGGATTTGAAGCACACCCTGTTAATACAAGAATTTTATGCTCAATAACAGACTACACGGCAAATATTAAATTTTAGACTGTATTTTAAATGAATTTAACTAATCTATTGATGTGACCACTGGACCCTTTTACAGAAGATGACGATGATAATAAAGACGGCTGTCTTCTGGGTAGTTGTGCCGTTTCAGAGGTCCTTACTGCCGCCATCATCAGGGCGACGAAACGTCTGTAAACGTCTCCAGATTACACAGCGCAACAACCCAGAAGACAGACGTCTTCAGACTCACCGCCGTGAAAACCTTCAAATCCTACAAGATGAGACTGCTCTGAGTACATTCTTAGTGAAAGATAATACAATATTGTAAGAGAAATTTATAGCTTATGATTTGAGTAAGAGATGTCCCACAGGCTATGATAACTCAGCACGATAGAAATATATCGGACAAATTATAACGATAATGATAGCTCACCTGTGGAAGTTTCGACGATACTGATTAACACAAACGACAGGACCTAGTGAGAGTAGGGACAGACCTCCAACACTACAAGAGGAGAGGCTGTAACAACGCGGAGATACGTAGGTTTGGGTGTTCTGAGCTACAACGTCATGCAGACATCTTGGTCAGCATCTACGCACAAGTCATCACGACATTATACGAGGCCACCACAATCATCTTCACCAAAGTGAGAGTCGAAAATGAGACTCCGGTGCGCGTCGCAACAACCAGGACTGGGCTGAAACTGATTTCGAAATTACAATTT
>NW_019059724.1:1648597-1663013 GCF_000696155.1 Zootermopsis nevadensis | reverse complement strand
GGGGGGGGGGGGGGGGGGGGGGCTGTGTTTGTTCGATCAGAATTTGAAGGGTCGTTCTCCACAGCAAACATCATGAGACTAATGAATTAAAAGACGATTACAACTCCACAGTGCTACTGAAAGTTTAATGTCAAGGGATAATAAAATATAACCTATTCCAGTATTATACGGATAATTCTCATGACGTGGACTGGCTCAAACAGTATTTGTGCCTAGTCCGTCAAATGGGAGACCAACGAACTTCTTCCAACGTCGCGTTTTCAAGCCAAATGCTGGATTCACTTTGAGATGAATAAGCAAAGAGCAACAATGCCTGCCACAGTAGCTGGCTGCTTGTGTATACTTCGATATGCGAACCAAGTTAGACCTTTGGGATCCTAACACAGTCAGCACGTCCCAGCCATTTCGTGCTCCTGGTGGCTAGAATTTGTGTAAATTTCAATGCACGAGGTTTTCCTTTCTAAAATTTATGACACAACCGCTCAGTTCGTGCTGTTTCCCACTTTAAAAATCCACGCACCCGAAAAAGTAAAACAGTATCAGTACAATTTTACTTGAGGTCCATCAACTGCCTCGGTTGTCTGGGGTCGGAGAAGTCGTGGATGCCATGGCAACAGGACGGCGGAACATAAATTCTGCCGATAGGTAAGGCAACATTAATCGAAGGCCCCTGCAAAGTTCCCTTTATTAATTCACCGTATTCGGTAAGTCATATCAAGTTCAAATCTCGGTCCGGAGACTTGCTATTCGGGCTACGAATTCGTGACTTTCCTCAGTATCTAAAGGCAAATGCCGTGATAGCAGACCTGCCAAAAAATCAGACCACCGAACTTACAATTCAAAATTTAGAATTACTTCTATCGTTCAACACTACATAGGACCTAACACGACAAACCGAAAATCATGATTAAATAAACAAAATAACGACTCTAGCCTTCCAAGGAATGTCACTATTAAATCAGATAAACAATTCGGCTAGGATACAATATGGATCATAACAATTTCAATGCGAAACGCACTAAACATACGGCACTGCACTCAGAACAGATGACCGTAAAATCGAATTGGTTACATCATTTAGACAGAAACTACATTTCTAGGAAGACCGTATAAAATATGCAATACCAACTGTGGATATACAACTAGGAGTTCCAACAAACAGTCTTACAAACCCATCATTAAGCAGATAACAGACGCCAAGAAAGTATAACATTCTGTGAATTAAACTGCCCGTTGATTGGCTCTGTAAGCTGTTAGCTCTTCTTAGGACAGAGAGTAAAAATTCTACCACGTGTTTCAAAGTGAGTGTGGGCAGAGGAGAGATTGTTTTGATCGCCTGTCATCTTAGTTGGGATACGGCATAGTCTCAGATCTTTCACGGCGCCTCGTAGCGTTGAATTAGTTAACATTTCCTCATCCACGACGTCTATATCTTCGCCTCGTTTTACGTTTCCTTTCCACTAAAGCTACGAACAACCCACGTATTAAAACGCAATATTACTTAGCAACTTTATCCTCAATGTTTCAATACACTCCCTCAGCAACCGAGAAACAACGTATTGCATATTTCTAAAATATCTGGGTCTCGGAATACCTCATACTTTAGCTACAGAAATGCAGTTACCTTCTTCCGGGGTGCTAGGATAATCATTATATGGTTTGTCTATCATTAGAGCTAGTTTCTTAGGACTTCAATCACTTTTCCAACCGCGTTATGTTGAAGGGAATTTATTATTTCTGAATGATTGGTGTTCAAGTTTAATCCACACGTCTTGACTGTGGGCCCAGTCAACATGTCCACAGAGGAGTATGTCAACACACAATCTCATACTCCAAAACACTTTATTTACCGATGTCCTAGACAGACATAATTGTTCCAGTTTTTCGGAGCTGTAGAATTAGACAAACGGTATGCCTTTGTGTACAGCAGATCAGATAATTATAAGACATCTGTTTCCACAGGAAAATATGGGTAAATCGCGGACAAATATTCAATCTTCGGGTAGGGTTCAAACTTGCGATCTAACTGCTGGGACAGCTTGATACAATGAGCTTCTTAAGTTAGGTTAGCAGAAATCACCCACGTAAAACTAAAATATTAAGACGTCACAGACAGAATTCGCATTACCTGTCGATTAAACAACCTGCTGGTAACCAGCACATCCCTGAAGACACATCTGCTTTTTAATGTTGTGTCATTTGCTTAGCATTATGCGCTAATTCTTCCTTCCTTTGTCCCGTCGTGCAGTACTTAGCCGTGTCTGTCTTTAAGCCCGTTGTGGTTGCATGTTTTAACGACGTCGCCTCTCCTCTCCTGCTCTACTCACCCCTCGCCTGATGCAAACACCAAACTACCGAAGTCACAGCATATATTAGACTTCGACTACACAGCGCAGACAAAACTACGTTGACAAATTTCATCCCTTAAACGAAATCGTGAAATCTTACAGAAAATTCGAACAGTGATTCTTCAATTAACAGAAATTAATAATAATATTCGAACACGAGCACGAGAAATTGAGATGATTACAAAATTGATGTTGAACATTTGAGGGGAAGAGACCATTTGGGATATCCAGACAAGGATTGAAGTGAAATACTGACGACTCTGGGTTAAAGGAGTGTAAAACCTTTTTTTAAAGAGAGAGAGAGAGGACAATCTTCTAATATCACGAATAATGATTTTTAAAAATATCACAGACCCAGAAATACGATTATACAATTTTGAGACGAAGGTATGGCTGAAGTTTTGCTGAATTACTGATAAAATGAAACATAAAGCAGTTTTTAAATTTCGACCGTAATTACCGGACTTATTCTGTATAAGACTCAATGAGTAGCAGAAATTTAAACAGTAGATGTTGATTAGCATCTACTCGTTTCAGTATTTATAATGACAACAGCAGACGTGATTAAAATTTAATTTTAAGTGTAAGAACTGCAAATATGCCTACTGATGACACAGAAGAATAAAGTAAGAAACACAGACACACAGAATCCCTAAAAAAGTTAATTCCGTCAACTACTAGTGTTAATGAAACTTTATCATGTGTGAAGATACTTTACAATTAAAAAGTGTGCCGAATATAATAACACGTAATTCCCTGCATCACAAATGTAATCTCTACCCCAAAAGCACACAGCGTCTAATACGACGCAAAGAATTATATCTGATGTAAGCCGTTCCTGTAACAGCATCTGAACCATACATCATAGCTGTACATTTTCTTTGCAAAAGATTTTAGCTTAAGTTAGCAAAAACTAAGGGATGGAAGATGTTGGTGTGTGAGGAACGGGGGTAAGGGGGTGTATGTATACACTACGTCTTGACTTGTTGGTAACTATTAAACGCGCCACCTGTATTTTATGGCCTTAACTTTCCGATTACTTTACGCACTAAAGTTTGCATAAAAGGGGACACGAAGCAAGGCTGGCGAGACAACGCTAAGTTAAGTACGAGGAATATATAATGAGCGCTTAGCTGTATTTATTGGCTTTTGTGGAACCACGCGGCTAATTGTTTCTTTTTAAGAGGAGTAACGAGGTGCTGTACTCAAACACCATCCCAACTCTCCAGCAAACCTTTATCACAGAGAGGAATGTTTGTTGATGCAAAGTTCTCTGTGTGAAAACACTTTTATACTGCACCCCGTCTATTACTTACCTCCATGAGATAATTAAAAATGTTTAAATACCGAAATATCTTTTCTTCCGTCCGATATCATAATGATAAAATGCGATGCAGTCTCACACAATGAATTAACAAAGTCGTAAGTGAGATTTATGACACGACAAAAAATACACTCAACCCTCCGCTACGGCTAATCTCTGACAACTAGACCCACAAGCATATGATTCCTTACAATTACATGACTGCAATTATGTATTTGCGCATCAACTGATAACACTAGTCAACTGGTGCGTGTTGGCATCACGTGGACACAGATTTAAAAATGTTGCGTCAACCAGTCGTTGGGATTCAGTCTGTTTTGTACTCTACTGTCAACAAATACGCAGAAAAGGAATGTTCTGTGACATTACACTTAGATTGTTACAACAACCGCAATTTGGTGGGGGAGGGGGGGGGGCAGTCAATGGTGTTGAGAATCGGACCTTCAAGTTCAATCCTGAGACAAAATGCTGGAAGTCTCCAATGAAGCATCTTAAGAGGGTTTTTTTAAAAAGAGAGAGAGAGTCAAGATCAAAATACAAACCATGATCTTCTTTATTTACAGGAAAATACAATACGGAATGGCACAGACGACGAAGGGAAGGAAAAGTTATCGATAATAATTGCGTAAGAGCTCTCTTTAACTTCGCAGGTAATGTACTGTAAAATGATATAATTAGGGAAGCGGTCGTGATCTATTTTAACGCAACGTTGCCGCACGGCAGAACTGAGACAACGAAAAACCTCATTCAAAAATTGTCGATCTTCAGACTAAGTTTCGAACACGGGACCTTCCGGATGCAACAGTTTCTAGACGACATTTTGTAAGGATACAGAGAAAAAGAAGAGAAGAATACAAAAGAACAGGAGAAAGACAAAACAGAGAACACTGTATTTTCAATTCTTGGATTGTGCGGAAAATCGTCACTCCACAAAATCATTACTTATTCCTAATGACTGTTCTAAAATGTATGTGGGAGGGAAATCTCGCTCATTCCCTAAGTCTCAATAATAAATGACCTGGTTAACAAACCACAGTCTAAAAGGTGCAACCGGATGTGACTTAAACAAGTATTAAAATCACTCACTGTTGGAATGGCGCGATTTAGGATTCCGAAGAACGAGTGCACATAGTCTTCAACAAGGATTTACAACAACAAACAACAATACAGACAACTCTCAACAAATTTATCAGGAATCGTCGTCAAACTAAAATACTTCGCGCAAAAAGTTTTATACTCCTTTTAAGAAACATCGTCACATAATCGTGTATTAAATGTTAACACTATTGTATGTATATGTACATATTCAACCTGCGTATACATGCAACTGCATATAACAAACAGACAAACAAAGTGTATGGAGAAGAGTCCTTCTTGATGTGCGCATGAAATGGGATTGGCCATGACTCTGTCGGAACGCATGATTCAACTAGAGCAGTGGTATTCAACCTGGGCTACGCGGAGACATCTTAGGGGGTACGTGAAATTTAAAAAAAAAAAAAAAAAATTATTTTATGATAAACACCGAATAATCAGTAATGTAATTTATTTAATTTATTTTAGATGTAATTATATACTACGTATAACTTGAATTATACACCAACAACTTTGGGGGTACAAAGTTGAAAGAGAAATTATATATGGGGGTACGCGAACAAAAAATGGTTGAATACCACTGAAGTAGAGAACTGCTGGACGGATTTGGATGAAATTTGATCTGGGCGTCGTGCCACTGGGGAGTACCTTAAAATCGTACTTTATAATATCCTATAATCAGGAACACCAACATGGCGGGCAAACAAACCCGTGAAGTGGGATCAACACTAACCTCACTTGCAACGGCCATACACTGACGTAAATATTTTCCTAAACAAACGAAAAATAGACGAAATATTTTATTAACACTTCAGAATTTGCAAAGAAACGAATGTATGTATACTGGTACGGACTGCACCTTCCCAGTCTTGTATGTTTCCGTTCTGACAGTCGCAAATGAGGAGCGCAGTTGGATGTACGCGTACTTTACATAATGGCAGAATTCATGACGAGAAACTGGTGGTGATTAATATAATAAACAGGATACTTACCGCCCAGAAAGTTAAATAAAAAAAAAACATGCCTCTGGTGGAACATGAACCTGTGTCCAGACGGACATATCCAACTGGACAGGTCCACTGAAGACGTACCATGACAGTGAAACTTCTTCCACGGTCTTAACACTAACGACACTGAGGAAAGCCGCCTCACTCTTTCACTTTTCCTTTCTGATAGCAATTAGCCGGTGTGTACTATAGCTTGCCATATGCGGGGGCAGGGAACAATATCAACCCTCTCACCATTCTAAATTATAGACACACACTCACTCACTCTATCCTCCAGCCTCCACAATCTCCGGTCGCTAACGCCCGCCTTTCAAACTTCCTTTTTTCCCTCTCGTCGTTGATGAATCATTAAATATAGACGAGCAATAACGTGCTTCCTACATACAAGCAGATGAAGCCTGGTTCGGATATGGTCACAGGTACGCGCGGAGCTGCTGCTATCTGAACAAAGGCTACAAGTAACAATAAAATCCTCAGATCTCGAAGCAAATTAAAAAGACAATGGTAAAGGACAATATGTCACAGGATTTAAAATCCTGACACATCAAAACGTTCTGTAACTTATAGACAATGCGCATGTCCTGTGTCATCCGAGTTAGTTCAGTCAGTGAACTGAGGCAGAGACCGAAGTTCGATTCGATCCCCAGCACATGCAAGAATTATCTCTATTCTACCTGCCAACCACGTCTCTGAAGAAGTAGGTGCAGGGACTCTTTACCGAAGTGTGAAGCTAACCAATGAATATCACCCAGTGTCGAGGATGAAATACACTCATACATCTTCATGGCGTGAAGCACACACCTTTATATTATTAGCAAGTTCATATAACGTTACAAGAAAAAAACAGAATTATGAAGTAACCCTGGACCCAGAAGACTCAACACCACTAAAACCCACCAAAACGGTTTCCTGCATACCTTGCTTTGTCAGGCCTAACTACATGCATTTCACGATATTAACAATACTGGGAGTGACCTGTATAAACCACTTAGTCCTATAACTTCATTACTTCGTAAGTCTAGGTCCAAAAATTCCCGTTAGTGTAAGACACACCCGTTTCAGTTTTAAGGCACCGCTTACCATTTCCGGCAATGAGGTTCTTACGCAGGAATGTTGGTACCTAGCAAGGGACAATGTCTTGCGCTTGCGCAAGACTCCGCCTCCTAATTTGCTTTTCCATTGGTTGGTTGGTTTCGTTGGCCGGGTATTACGCTGTGCGCTGCTGCAACGTGATAGGAGTCTTATGAAAGAAAATTCTGACATCATTGAAAAAGACTGTAATTTGTAACCCGACAAAACATTAGTCGAGGAAATAATTATTTGTAACAGTGAATGAGATAATTCCATATTTAATTTTGAAAACGCTCTCCATATGAACAGGATCCTTCCGTCCTTTTCTCGGACTGGGACCTGTTCATATCCGTTCTTGGCAGATGATCCAGAAGTGGTTTGCCATTGCCTTCTTCTGTGTGTGAATGGAGTAATTGTTGGGATGCCACGGAGGAAAACTCCGTGTTGCCTAGACCACGGCCTTGCCCAACACAAGTTATAAATTCGGGCACCGCCTGGAATCAAACCCGAGACCCCAGGATTACAAGGCCAGCGTTCTAACCGCTAGACCACCGTGGCGTTTGCTAATATTATAAGCCAAATAAACCTTAGGAGAGCAGCAATATATGTATTTTTTCCCAACTGTCGCCCAGGGAAGTTTATGAACATCCTTTCTATCGGTTTGTTTTATTAACATGTATCAATACTATATGACTACATAATAAAAAGCTCAGACGTTTACACAACGATCTCACAGATGTGTAAGAACTGCAAATTATTTACGCAAAAAAAAATGTAAAAAAAGATACTAAAACCTCGCCATGTGTGCCACAAGGGGTTCGACACCAAGACCGACTCATTGGCTGGCTGACTATGACTTGGACTGGCATTAACAAAAGTGCCTTTGCTGGTGTCCATTACGACAAATGAGGAACACCTAACCTTACATCCTTTCCCGGCTGAAGTTTTGTTTCCTGTCTGTCGGATATCCTGTAGCAGGCGAATCCAGGAGCAAAACACAGCCACAAGATAGCTTTAGAAGCGTCTACCTGCTCTCACCCTGCCCAATAAAAGCCCACATCTCGACCACAACCAGAGACCTCAGGGCGAGAGGAGTCCCACTGAGGTCAACAACAGCGCTAAACACAGCCACACAAGTTATGCCTTAAATGCAACAAGGGCCTTAGTTCAGACTACAAAATCATAAAATCGGGACAATTAAAGAATTCCCTCTTTTTAATGTACAATACCTTAGCTACATATCTAAGTGACTTTATAGCCAACATGGTAAATAAATTACTGATCACATTAATGGAGCAATGTCTTTCCTCAAAAGTTCATAGACGCTGTTCAGTTGGCCATGCATTTACCGGTTTTAATGAATCCGAGGGTGAATTACAGAAACCACAGATACCAGCCACTGGACACTCCTCCAAGCTGCTTAAATCCAATCCACATCCTCACACTTTATTGTAGACCCACGTACGCCTAAGTCTTTAGAATGGTTTCCTCTTTTCAGATTTCCTGACTAAAATTCTGTATGCATTTCTGCTCATGTCACTTAGCAGATTCTTGGAGAATTAAAAATGATGCCACAAAAAATGCACCCACAATTCTTTCCGTTGCGAAAAACCAAGACACATGAAAAACTATCAACCTAATTATGGAAAAGCTCCACATTTGAAGCAATTGAGATGAAGCTGGCGATAACGCAGATAATAAAATACAACGGCATATGGAAGATACAGTGTTAAAATTATTTACTTTCGACGTAGTAAGTTTGAAGTTTCCGTAGGATTAGGCCTACACAGAATAAACTATTACGATACCACAACCGATAGTTTTACCACGAAGACTGATAAAGTATTTTGTAGGTGAGTGATATTCAACCGTCCTACAACGCACAGTAAGAAGAATAACGCAAAAACCTCTATTAAGAGCGTCAGAAATTGAAAACTTTGTTATTATACATGAAAACGTATAAAGAAACAATACTCTGAACCAAGTAATGACATTTTCGCTTTTCAAAATTCAGCACGAAGATTAATAAAACCGAAAGCAAAACGTAAAGAAAGTGTTAACAGAGAGGGGCGAAACTAATAGCCTATGAATTATACAGAATTCGAAACCGAACAGTAACTAGCATTAATCTCTCTTTCAATACGTAAACTAAATTCCCTCAAATACAGGTTGTCCCAAAAAGTTGTATACACAAATTCAATGAATAAACTAAAGACATTTTAATAAACAAACCATTACACACGTGAGCATTGGCACCTAGTGAATTATCTAATCAGTGTAGGTGTTCAAAATTACCACCGTTAGCTCCGTGGCACTGTTCACAGCAGTGAGCAACTGAATGATAAGCGACGATCAAAGCTGCTGCTGTGTATACAACTTTTCGGGCCACCCTGCGGTACTTTGAATGGGCTATCTAGATATTGTTTGAAGTGACTAGTTACTGTATAACATTTTATTCTCGTCACATTAACTGCGGAGTTCAGTTCGTGCATGAAATACCTAGAAATTGTATGAAGTATGATACCACAGTATGTTAAACAAAACTGTAGAAAACATTAAAATTATTTATGAAAAGTGTAGATAATAAATATTAAACGGGTCTCCAACAAATATAATGTAAATTATGAGACTGGATTTGACTAGTACAGAGTAAACAAACAACGGGCTTCCGCGAATATTCCACCGAACCATCGCATATATATATAAAAACCTTGGCTGGCTGAGGGATTATAAACTTTTCCAGAAAAAACCCAATCATCACAACCAGGGCCCTGTAACTTTAAACGAATATAATTATTTTATTTTTCAGCATAACAACTGAGTCACAAGATTTCAAATTCTGAGCAGAGGCGCTAGTGTTATCACCTCAGAATTTCGCAAGAGACTCATGCACTGTGCTAGAAATGTTCCCACATCATAAATCAGTGTAGGTACTGTGATCTGCGTGACGTGGCGTATACTAATCGCTGCACCGCCATCATATGTTCATTTACAAGACGACACATCGAAGTACAAGTGACTCATGGCGCAGAAATGTCCTTAGGTCACTTTTGCTGTCATAATGTCCATACGGGTTACAGTGGAAGGCAGTCACAGAAATTATCAGTGAACAAATGGGTGGCTGGAGATACTGTAACTTGTACAGTATTTTAGAGTCATCCTAGACAGTTTAATCCCATCTGCCTTAATATACCTTAAACAGAACACGATTCCCACTGCAACTGCCTTCAGTTCTGAAATTATTATAAAATGTAGTCTAAATCATTTGGTAAAACAATGGCGTGAGGCTTAAAATATATAAAAAAAAACAATTGACAGCTTCATCAGATAAAAAAACAATACAAGAGAACACATGAAAAACTCTCAAACTGCACCAACAAAATTCAGACGTCAGAAAAAATATCTGCAATATTTCCAGTGCGATTGAAGAACAATGAAGCAATCACTGGAATACAAGACGTCGGAACGAAGTGGCTGTGTGCTCCAGAGGAACTTACGGAGATTCCAACTGCGGGAACAGGTATCCGCATAATCCTGCATATATCGTGATAATGAATCACCACGTTGAAATTTTCGTCTCAGGACAGCGATACGAAAACATGGCCGTGCGGAGAATCGATTTCGCACATTATCTGACTAATAAACTTTATTATGCGCAAGGGACGAATAATTTAAAAACCCTGGGAATTATTAACTTATTAGCAGAAAGTTTCGGTAAAGGATACATGCAGATCTGCTCTATGGTTTAAAATGCTTGTTTCATTCCACTTCAAAATTTTAGCAGATTTTTAACTTAAATTTTTTAGGAAGCAACGACCACTTAAACAAATGGCGATGCACCGTATAATTAAAGTCGATTTAACATGTATCGTCTGAATCAGCAAATATCAACGTGCGTGGAATTTAAACAAACTAATTATAACTTTATGGTACACAGAACTAATGTATCACGAGATGTGGTGCAGCAGGGTAAGAGTGAAGTCATCATCGTCAATACAAAAGCCTGGAGGGCTTCCGTCATGTCTTGTTCCAGTTGGGTCACATATTTACTAAGATTCAACTCTACCCAACATCGCTACGGGTCCTCGAGGCACACACATTAATAAAACCGTATACGCCTACACCAGGTTTCTTCGTGAACAGTAACACTTGGCATCTGACCGTCCATCTTCTGAGTATAAGATTAGGCATCGTAGTTTAACATCAGCGACGGACCGACAGACTCACCTCCTCCCAACCCTCTAGCCCGCTTACCCTTTGAAATCAAACCATCAAGAAAGAAAAAGAAATCAACTAGAGCTTGGCTACGTACGTAACAGTGTAGGGGCTAGCGGATGCTCTTTTGGGTTTCAAACATCACCCCCCCCCCGGGGGGTCATATCCTCTTTTACTGATCTCTATACTTGGTAAAACATGGCGGTGACAGGTCTCGCTCGTTCATTTGCCCACCAGCATTTTGACTATTACAAACACATACAGAGAAATTAGGGGGCTTCCCCGGTTTCTCCGTGGCATCCCAACAATTACTCCATTCACACACAGAAGAAGGCAATGGCAAACCACTTCTGGATCATCTGCCAAGAACGTATATGAACAGATCCCAGTCTTAGAAAAGGATGGAAGGATCCTGTTCATATGGACCTGTCGTCAGACAGAACACTAAATAAATAATAAATAAACATGGCAAAGAGATTCAGGTCTCACATTGATTTACAATCACCGCTTCCAGTGTAATCCGGAGAAGACGTACAAAGCAACAGATATTAGGAAACACTATCGAGGAGACAGACACTTTGTTCAGAATCTCACAGTCCCTCAATTAATCACGAAATTTCGCATGTCTTTTTTTTTAATTAGACGGCCCCTTAGTGTTCAAAATGACGTGCACTGTTCACTATCTTGCGTCAAGCAAATCCAGTCCATATCACCACATCCCATTTTTAAGACAATTTTTAATATTATCCTCCCATCTACGTCTGGGCCTACCAAGCGACTTCGTATTTTCAAAACCTCTTTCAAACCATCCCGTGTGTGCTACATGTCGCGCGCCCATTCGATCTTCATTTATATGGTCAGCGTAATAATATTCGCTGAAGAGTACAATTTGTGGATCGCCTCTTCACGCAACTTCAAAAACTTTCCTGATACTTAGTTCTCAACACCCTCGATCGACGCAATCAGTAAATACTGTCAAAACTAATACATTTTATAAGAAAAAGATACATTGCAGTGATAAGAGAAGTGTATACAGTACCTGTGAGTTTAAATTTTGATCAATTCAGATGATACATCACCGTTAAGCAAACGAAGACATAACAACGTTGTACGCGTCACGTCGATAATAAAGTCAGGCACAAATATTAACAGAAAAGGAACATTATGCTCTTACCTGATTATCCAAATTCGCTGTATCAAGGGAATTAAGACGTGCTTTACTTAAATCAGATCAAAAATCATCAAATTTAGGGGTAAATGGTAGTGACGAGGCATAAAACATATATTATTATTATTATTATTTAGTGTTCTGTCTGACGACAGGTCCATATGAACAGGATCCTTCCATCCTTTTCTCGGACTGGGACCTGTTCATATACGTTCTTGGCAGATGATCCAGAAGTGGTTTGCCATTGCCTTCTTCTGTGTGTGAATGGAGTAATTGTTGGGATGCCACGGAGGAAAACTCCGTGTTGCCTAGACCACGGCCTTGCCCAACACAAGTTATAAATTCGGGCACCGCCGGGAATTGAACCCGGGACCCCAGGATTACAAGGCCAGCGTTCTGACCGCTAGACCACCGTGGCACACATAAAACATATACCAAAGGAGAGTATATCCACATTTACTTTTTCCGATCTGCCCGAATATACAACTTTTCCTTTAATGAACATAACAGTACCTCTGAAGTAGCACACAGGAATCTACAAGATACATGTTCTCCATGTATCGCTTCATGTGCAAGGCTTCACACCAGCTTAGAAGGGGTGATTAGAGCAGGGGACAGAAAGCATGGGTCACCTGCCAACATATCATATCAAAGTATCGATTTTCAAACAAGCAATTTCCATCTCCTGTCTAGAAACCATCCTAGGAAGGAGCACCTTACATCCGAGTGTATTACCTAATGCAATCCTATACCCTACTTCTCCTCTTCCCCCTTTACCCTTTTCACTCCTAACCCCCCCACGCGTAAACCCCTCCCCCCCAGCGCCCCCAGTCTCATTTGCGGCTTGACTAATTAAACTATCTTCCCGTTATATAGGCAACAGGCAGGACGCAGAATGTACAGATAAGTACACTCGGGTTCGAAAATCGAACATGTGTCAATTCCCAGAAATACAAACCCGACATTCTTTAACAAACGCACTTATAATATCTATGTTTCCACAAAACTAGTACGCCAACGTAATGGTTCCTGACCCCCACCTGGACATGACGTAGAGAGCCCCAGCTCGGGGTAAGAGTGTAGCACTACCGTCAGATCTTAAATTTAACTCTAAATATGGACGCGCGCATCAGCAACATCGCGGAATTCAACGTAAATTCCACAACGTCTAGGGGCGGGTAATCCAAAGACAATCAGAACTGACAACGCGCCTGGAAAACGTGCTGGTCAGTTTTTCGAGGTAGACATATCTGTGGGGTTGATTCCAGGGATCATCAAATCACGGCGTGACCAAGATCACATTTAAGTATTGTTACTCAATTTCTGACTTTACTCATGTTTTCAGCGGTAGAGTCACATCCCTTCAATATAAACGAGACCATCTGAAGGAGATATTTAGTTTATAAAACATGAAGGGGTCACACGAGAACAAATAAGGGGTTTACGGTGGATATTCAAGCACTATCAAGTTAAATTAACTGCCAAAGTGTTGTGTTGGGTGAAATGTATCGTTTTGGCACATACTGTACTTGTGTTTGGATTATTTCGCCAATTGTGCATTTATCTTCCGAATAGTCAGCCAGTGATCTCTCACCATTTCAGTCGTCTTTCCCCACATTTTAATTACTCGTCGAAGTAGTCAGACGGCGGGATCTTACGTCACTGAAATCATCGCGTTTACAGACTGTATAAAAAAACCCAATCATTTTCTTACTGTTCGTATTCTTTAATCCTATAATATTTTGTAAATCTTAACTTCTTAAATTTCACTAAAACTCTGGTGATATTTCTTTGTTCTAACATGTTACTATCTAATGTATTTGAAAAAAAAGTCACTATGCCAATATAATCTACAGAATTAACAGAATCCCAATTGTTTATTCATACGCCAGTGTTACCACCGTCTGCATTAAAATTTCAGGTCTCTCATTTGCGGAACCTAGTAATTCTTCACTTTCTTAGGATCTGAACTGAAAACCTAGTATTAAAAGCACCTACCCTTACACGTTTAAATATCACTAGTAAGAGGTATGGATTTTCTTACGAGGTGCGATCGGAAAGTTTCCAGACTGTGTCAATAGAGGGCGAACCGGATGTAGTACGAGCTTCTGCCTTTAGGGGGTGCGGCCTACATTCATAGTGAATCAGTGTGCCAGCCGGCATCATCGAATTAACATTTGTTTCTTAG
>NW_019059724.1:1626901-1648190 GCF_000696155.1 Zootermopsis nevadensis | reverse complement strand
ATTTCCAGGGATGCTTCCAGGCTTGGCAGCGGCGCTGGGATCGTTGTGTTCACTCCCAGGGGAACTACTTCGAGGGTGATAGATGAATTTAATACCTGAGATAAGTGTACGGGTTTTTATACACGCAGTCTTGAAACTTTCCGATCGCACCTCGTATGCTACGATGGTTCCGAAGAAAGGACTGACCCTCGGAAAACCTAAAGGTAAGGTCCATAAGGCGTCCTCTCACCTTAAACATTGTGATTCATTCCTGGTCGAAGTAGGGGAGAATTTGTTTGCGTGTGTCTTTAGACGCTTGCCAACATTCTCACTAACACATAAAACAATCAAGCAAATTACGCTGAGGAGTCGACAGGGTAATATATCATGTACGACTTCTGCCCCTCATTCACGCGAAGGGTTGGGCAACATCACCAAACCAATCCTTTAATACAAAACAAGATCCTAATGCAACAGAATGGGTTACGTACCAAGTTATCTTTTACATCTGTTACTACGCAAGTTAGGTTCTTAACACCAGGTTAGTTAAAACCACATTTTAAGAGACACTTCGTCAAAGCGATTACTCCACAACAATAAATGTTACATTTGACATATTTTTTCTTTTCTGTATCATCTTAATGGAGGTTCAATTCTCTCAGGAACAACCAAATTAAGTGGCGGAATCTTATGTAGGCGGAATGGTCGTTAGCACTTCTGCTAGCGAGTGGTTCCGAGTTCCTGTCTCCGCCCTAATATGTCGTGAATATGAAGATATTCCCCTATCTCCTGGTACTTCCTAAATCTTAGGTAGGAATATTTTCTCCAGCACCGTCGTTCCGCGGTCTTCCCTCAAGAACACACAACACTATTAAATATAAACAAGAAGCAACTATTTTTACGAAGATTTCTGTCTTCTGGGTTGTAGCGCCGTGTGGTAATGTTTACCAACGTTTCAGAGGTCATACTGCCTCCGTCATCAGGGCGATTCTTGGTATGAAGACTTCTGTCTTCTGGGTTGTTGCGCTGTGTAGTCTGGTAGATGTTTACCAACGTTTCAGAGGTCATACTGCCTCCGTCATCAGGGCGATTCATCGCCCTAGACGACAGAAATCTTCATACTCACCACTGGGAAAACCTCAAATCTTACAAACTATTTTTACATCTTACATGCACTGCTAACGGGTAGATCGCTCTCCTACGTCACTTACACTAATTAATCACGTGTATTCGTTTCACACCTTAAAGAATTCTTCGAACTAAGTAAAAGTGAAAGCAATCCTGCTCCTTGTGTGACCTTTCCGGTTTATCAATTTATTTTTTACCTCTGAAGGGACCTAAATAAACTATAGATTTTTGGACGGCCGAACTTGCAGTTCGTTGGGCGTATTCAGTTTCGCTGGATATGATTCACAATAATCTTCAATTTAGATTCAGCTCGCTTTTTCGAAAGCTTCCCATCGAAAAACAAAATTGACACGCGGCATCAAATGTGGACTACGTAAGGCTAACTTTCGTTAAAGAAATCTATGCAGTTAACCCATATTTAACAAAATATACCGGGAAAGAATGGGTTATGATATCAAATATTAACTCCACTCAATTCTGTCTTTGTACTGAAGCATCTCTAGAGTTAATGAGCTGCTGTTAACTACAACTATATTATTTTTTTAATAATAAACACATGACCAATAATGTGCACTACAATGGCCCTGACATAGCTAGGAAGACAGAGACAAGAAATGAGCACAGAAATTTGATGAGGAATCACTCTGAAGCTTGAGAAGAAGATAAGAGGTTGTGATTAAAACTGATCTTTGAGACATATGAAGCTGAAATCGTATCAAATGGCGGGTTTCTACCATTCGGATTCCATTATCAGAGCCAGGACAATAGTGTGTGAAAATCATGAAGAACACTGCACACATTCAAACTTGCATTACTAGGAATGTTGCCTTGGAGTTATGGAGCAGCCCTGTTACTGATTCTGTCGGCAGTAGCTTCCAACCCTATTACTACCGACTGCTACATATTATTTGTTGTTCACATCAGCGTTCCAATGTGGCTAAGCCAACAAGGTAAAGAAACAAAGTATGTACGATGAAACACGCTACTTTAAGAATACATCAGAATTAAAAAATAAAACATTGTGGGTTCAAAAAATTAACTGCTTCCGATTATAAAAAAGTGTAGAATCCGTGTATTTGGAGATCTTACGTACATTTTCCGATGCCTCAGATAACACATACAATACACTGCATGGAGACACGCAGTATTCATAGCACGCAGTTAAACATACGCCATACCCCACGCACTCAGTACTTCTCGAAATATCCATTTCCGAGAAAATGGATAATGTTCGAATTAAGCTTAATGGAAATAATACGCAAGGCTCGATCAGAACGTCCACTGAATGACGTCATCAAAACAGGATGCCAAGGGATACGAAGACTGTGGTAGGGAGGCACCTGTGATGCAAACCCTTACGCATACGGAGGTCCCACCGACTAGAACCCTCTGTTGCACTGTAAGACTGTGCGACTACGTCATGAGTAAGAAATCTATATTTTTTTCTAGTCACTACATAAACACTCAAGCAATTAATAAAATAACCAACATAATCGCTTCCCACAACTTATTTCTGCGATCAACTGCCAGAGATCTCACACAGCAAAGACATTATTATACAATAAACACTTGCTTGTGTGTATATGCGGACAACGAGATGTGCCCAGAGTATACTGACGTAGATCAGAAGATACAGCGGTATCAAGCCGTAGGCAGGCAGGCAGGCAGACATCCCCATGGCCTATAGGGATGTAAAATAAAGGAAGGGTGAGAGAGATAGCAGACGGACAGAGACAGAGAGTTGGCTCCGGGCTACTGATGAGGACATGTATTAGTAATCACCTAGCTAGGAACACCAGGCTTCAAGCAGGAGCCGAGGCTTGCCCGTTGCCGAACTTACAGGGGCGGCTCGTACATACGGAAAAGAACAAACAGGTTGTCATCTTCCGCATGAACTGCCAACAAGAAACCTCCATCCTTGGCTTATGATCTGAATAAATAATCTTACACGTCCAGAAATATACCGTCCTATTGGAGTGTATTGGAAACGCCTATGGGCTATTCTGAAGTGGTCTTTGGTACTGATGCAGACTATACAGAGTGATTCTAAAAGGACTTTACAACTTTGAAAGTGTATAGAAATTTATTCAGAAGTCTTACAGAATCGGTTGAGGTGTCATTTTGTAGCAAAACAAATCAAGTTTTACCTCAAACAGTCATTCTGGTTCGATGTGATTGCCATTGGTGATACTGCAGACATCCCACTTTCAAAGTTGTAAATACCTTTAGAATCACCCTGTATAACTACATGCACCGGCGTTCCTGAGAAACTAATAGACACTCATGTGGTCAATATATTCCGCGCCCGCTTCTCTGAAACACGAATTTAAGAAATTATATCATCCAAAATGTCCACCACTGGCCCATATCCAGAGCCAGTTAAATCCATTTCACATATTGGCGATCTATTTTAATATTATCCTCTCCAGTAGTAGTCTACGTTCCCTCAAGTTTCCCTGACGCATTTCTCATCTCCCACACGCGCCACGCCCACCTCACTCTCGTTGATCTGATAGTCCTAATAAACTTCTTCGGTGTGTCAATTCCTAAATCCCCGTTACTTACTCTTACTTAGGCCAAACTTTTCTTCGTAATAAGATATTTGGAACGATAAACTGACGAAATTCATGTAGGTCTATTTCATTATTTCCATTCTCAATACAATATCTATAAATATCAGCCTACACCGTATGTGAGATAAGTTCTCTCAAGGCGACGAGTGTGAAAAAGGTTTTTTATGGAATGTTCCAGCGTTTAATCTAGTAGAAACTGATCGAAGGACCTGATGACGGAGGCAGAAAGCACCTCTGAAACGTCAGTAAATTTATACCAGACTTCGCGGCGCAACAACCCAGACGATGGCCATCTTCAGGCCCAATCATATGGGAAAAAAAAAATAATTAAAATCTAAGTTACTACGTTTATAAAGTCCCCTTAAAATTCCTTTATCAATTCAAAACACCTAATGATGTAATGAATTCCTGACGAAATACGTCGGGATAACTAAGGAATAGATAAAAAGTATGTTAACACGTGGCATTTTGCTGCTTATATACAGAGATAAACTGGCAATATGAAATACTTTGGATAAAAAAGACACAGGTAACGTGGTAATATTACATTGCAGGAAAGAAAGAAATGGAATTATTAAACTTTAAATATACTGAAATTTTTATTCCGACTGCGTTACTTATTTAGTATGTTCTCCTCTACCTAATGATGTAGTCGTGTTTCACAGAACCCACTACATTGTAGGAACATGGTTTTTGGTTGGGTTCCATTCCACCTAACTCTTTTCCTCTGAACACAGTCTGGATGCTTTCCGCCTGGTCGAAAAAGGTCTTTTGTATTTTCTTTACTCTCTCTTTCACGGGGTAAGGCTCTCGGCGTACAAGCGGAAACCCCCATGGGCAGTCCGTCTTTTATTTTAGTTTTGACGGCTTAAGACATGAAAGAATGCCTTCCCATGTGAGATTTGAGGTTTCCACGGCGATGAAAAAAGCGTGTTTGATTATGTTTTAATGAGATTTGTTCTTTTTCTCTGGAGTTCGGAATTTTGGCATTTAGCTGGTTAGCATATCATCTGGAAAAAGGAAAGCACGTATTTCACGCCCGATACAAATTTTCCGAACGTCTTATGGGTTCGGAGGTAATGAAAAAAAGGCAATTTCTATGCTGCGTCATCTGATAATCGGAAAGACGTTTGACTGATTTTGATTAAATTTTATATTGGAAGTCCTTGTTTATCCGCCCGCGGGTATTTTCGAATTTGTAAGAGAGCGTAAAAATATAGCAATAACGAACTGATACGAATTCGACGTACATATACTAATTTATTATACACTTTAACCGAGTATACTCGTTTTCTACGAAGTTATGACGACCAAACTCGTTGAGAATACCGTTCATTCAGCTGCAGAGGAGATGAGATGACGAAGAGAACATAAAGAATGTAACTCAAGGATTTATAAGAGAAATAACATTTAATAAATAAACAGTAAAATCATTTAAATTTCATAATTTATAACAAATAAACAGGTGCAAGTAGCCACCTGCATCTAGTTATTTAAAAAGTATAAAGTATAAATTAAAGTATTTACCATAATAATTGTTAATATTCAGGTCTGATATAAGACAAAGGATTGCAATGACGCACTGTTACTTATCCAAAGTTTACCGTGCACATCCCCTTTGGAAATTGTCGATCTTTGAATTCCTACTCGGCATCTGACAGACATTTCTATGTTCAGTTACAGCCCTTCGATTGAAAACTGCCCTTCTGCTAGATGCGAATCAGGGGCTAATGTCTATAAGGACTTCGATAAATCTTAAGCAAAATTGTTTTCCCTTGATAATATTCTATAATAATTGTGTTACTATCCATACATTAGATATTAATTACACTCAATATAGATTTATATACATTTTTTCCCCTTTCTATCCTCTCATACTTGCCACTGACTAGCGGTGTGTTACAATTCTAATTTTATATATTCTCTGATTTAGTACATTGTTCATTTTGCATATTTTCTTCTCCTTTTAATCTAATTGCTTTAATTTAATTATTATTACAAAAATATTGACGTATTTAGTAGCAATTTGCCTTTATGAATTAACTTCCTTTACAAGTACGTATTTTATAACATGTTTGTGCTATTTTGCTATATTATTACCGTGTTCTCCTCTTGTGCTGTATCTGTAATTGGTCTTCTGGTTGCTGATGCATTGCACTAATAATAAAGAAACGAATTGAATTAAATATGAGACTGTACCGACGTGTATTATCCCAGAAGGCTACATATAATCTTCTTATTCTTGTACTGAATGAGCTGGAGTAGCTCAGCCAGTAGTAGCCAGTACAGTGAGTGGCTACGGACTAGACGGTCGAGGTTCGATCCCCGACGGTGGCATACCGGTTCTGGGGCCCACCCAGCCTCCTATCCATTGGATACCGGGGTCCTTTCCCCATGGTTTTTGCTTCTAACGGACGCGGAGAACACAAGTTCGTCCAGAGAACCTTACAGTATACTTAAGTGCTGAAAACGACTTATGTACTACCAATTCAACAACTAGTAAGTTAATCTGAGTCACTGGTAATCTGGTTCACAGTCAATATGACAGTGGCGTAAGTTGCAGTGGTTTAAAACGTAAATTGTCAGGAATAGTTTTCTTGTGGATGAAGTCGGAGCTTTAGAATTAAAACCAAATTTGCAGTTCATCTTAAGAAACAAGATAATCCTACAATCTCACCTCAATACACACGTGTAACAAGCATTCCAATTACTGACGAAAGTTAGTTATGAAGGAACACAACTTTTATGGTAAGATTTGAGGTTTTCACAGCGGTGAGTATGAAGATTTCTGTCTTCTGGGTTGTTGCGCTGTGTAGTCTGATAGATGTTAACCAACGTTTCAGAGGTCATACTACCTCCGAAACGTTGGTAAACATCTACCATACTACACAGCGCAACAGCCCAGAAGACATAAATCTTCAAGTTTTATGGTCTTTCAAAACAAACGTTCTCAGTCTGATTTAAGACATAATTAACATCAGAGTAAAATATTAAAGAGAGGATTAAAGTCAGAAGTCACCACAGAAATGAAGTCTCGGTCATCAACGATCTTCCAACGTAAACAACGGGTCATAGTTCTCCTTCTGCTTCGCTAAGGACCTGTGCCAGCTCCTACCCAACAGATATCAAGGTGTCGATCATCGCCAAACTGCACACACACACGAGTTTGTCGCGGGTGTTGCTGGAACTTGAAGGACGCGACCATATTTGAGCTTCCTGGAGCCGCCTCTGTGGCGGTACAACGAAACGAAACCTGACTTGACATGAAGGGGATATAAACCTGCAGCTACTACATCAGCCCGGCTCCTGTATGAGTTCTAAGCCTCAACCATCCGTCCCTTCTCCCTCCCCCCCAACCAAATTGTGAATATAAAGACAGTACGACAGCCAAGCCAAACTCTCCTCTTCTACCTCTTTCCTCTACGAACCCAGCAAAAGGGGTAACATGGCGGACGATCCGATAAAAAATTCAACGTACTTAAGGGATGGAGCCTACATGCCTGTCTTTGATGTATAAATTGAAAAGAGAAAATTAACGTACATATATTTTTTGTTAAAATCTAAACCAGACTGTAACGTCGATACCAGATGAAAAGATTCTGAAGAAAATCCTAAGTACCAGACCCGATCAGCATAAGATAACTGGAAAGAGTCTTAGATATTAGCATTTCTTTATTGTAAAAAAAACTTGGTTTCAGTACTAGAAGTGTATTTATTTATTTAGTGTTCTGTCTGACGACAGGTCCACATGAACAGGATCCTTCCATCCTTTTCTCGGACTGGGACCTGTTCATATACGTTCTTGGCAGATGATCCAGAAGTGGTTTGCCATTGCCTTCTTCTGTGTGTGAATGGAGTAATTGTTGGGATGCCACAGAGAAACCGGGGAAGCCCCCGGAGGAAAACTCCGTGTTGCCTAGACCACGGCCTTGCCCAACACAAGTTATAAATTTGAGCCCCGCCGGGAATCGAACCCGAGACCCCAGGATTACAAGTGTACGGTATAGAAATGTTCACGAAATCCTCTGCCACACAAAATGGCATTACCTGAGTATGAATAACTCAGTTATTAAAGAGGCTGGCTTCGGACTGAGTGGCTGGGATTCGAAACATGTCAAGACCCAATAATTATTTCTTCACCGCCACGTCAAAGCCAGCACCGGGCCTTTTGTCCATTACCCACCAGGGGATGAACCCTGAAAAATGAAGTGTGAAACTGTCGGTGTAATTTCTTTTATGCTGTAACGCCGTGAGGACTTGTAGGCAGATACTAGTTTCGGAGGAACATAATGAGTCCATCTTCAGGGTTTCAAACCGTTGGTAAGTATCTACAAGTCCATACGGCATTTCAACTCGGAATGTAATAGGTGGTGTATGTGATGTCTTTAATTCATTAATTTCTCTGGAATAAAGTGTTCTCAGAACTGTAAATACATATGACTGAATAATACGTCGACAAAACCTCAAACCCCATGAGGAGTGCAGGTGACCACTCGCCTACATGCCCCTGTACGACGTAATCATGTGGTTCTTTAACACGCGGTTGGGGGAGAGTGGGGAACTTTAATTTATTTCAGACGTTACATCAAAATGGCACAGAAATGTAAAAATGTACGTTACTTAAGGGAGCGTTTTGACGGGTTTTTCGTAAACTTCATATACGATAATTACATGATCCGACTATTACCATACCATGTACAAATTCAATTCCCTTTAATTAACTTTATCTCGTCCAAGGAGTCCTACCGAATGTCTATAGATCGAGCCAACGAAAAGTTGGGACCCGCAGTGCTCAGGCACTTGAAGAAAATCGGTAATGACGTAAAATAAGACCGCCTATTAGGTGAACGTGTAAGCGTTGTCCAATTATCCGCTATTGCCTTACCACGTCGCTTATGCCAGTTCGACGTTGCGGTAATCAAAAAGAGTCCTTTTAGACGTTTTAAGCCAGAGCTTATGAAAATAATATTCAAACACTGGGCCCCCACCTCAATGAAAACACAACGCGTCTCCAATAAATGATGTGGTTCATGATGTGTGAGGAAATAGTCGCTCTTTACAGTAAGAAGTATATGAAACCCATAAACTCTGCGAAAGTTATAACAGGTGGTACACATAGTTACCACTGGGTTTAGAGTCAATGTCAGCCTAAAAATATCTTTCCCGCCATCTTCTTAAGACATGAGAAGAAATGTAGACTGTAATGATATGAATCAAAACAACAACTGTTAGTGTACGCCCATCATTCGAAATTACGTACAAATCCGTCTAGCTTCGGAGATCGGAAAAGAGAACAGGTTTCTCAATACGCATTCGGTTTCAGTACTGAGTGCAAAGAACGCAAAGAAAACGAAAAAAATAAAAATAAAACAATATACTCAGAACTACGCACTTGCATTTCTGTCATCCAGTATGCATGACGTACATCTAGCCTAGAATTAATCACAGAAGATATACCACGTCGTAAACAAGCGTCTTCGCACAATATTCTTAAGATGCCAAGTTTCGAGATAAAATTTCTCAAAAGTCTCTGACCAACTCCCTTTACAGCTTACAATTTCCTCCCTTGATGGTTTTCCCTGACTGTGAAATACGCGTCGTGACGCAGCCACCACGAAGCCTCATTTCCTCGACCACCGCCCAAGCCAAGGAAAAGAAATTAATTAATGAATAAATAAATTAGCCTCTGGGAGCGATTGGCCCCCAGTGATGCCACACGTACACTCTGTTCGCCTCCGCCTTCGTTCTTCATTGCCAACTTACAGGAAAAAAATCCATATTAATTTCATCCATTTCTCCCGTCCCTAGTTTCCGTAATAAAGTGTCACACACAAAAAGGATCTAATTAAGTTAATGCCAATTAAAATAACTACTTAAAAAGAGACATTTAAAACTGTATAAAGTACACACAGCCGATCACAACAACAGTTTGCAAATTTAAACGGTGTTTTCAACACTCGAGCAACGGGAACTTGGGTTCGAATCCAACCCGATGTATGGACGCTAGCCGATCCAGAAATTCCAGTAAATTTACGGAATCATAAAATTCGTCACCGTGTCCACAAGAACCGGCCGCTGGACCCAACCCTAAGCAACAAGAATCCAGTCCATATCCTCCCTCTGTTCATTTCAGACCCGTTTTAATATCATCCTTCCCTCTACGCGTAGTTAGAGGTCATTCCGGAATGAAACGGTCGGACATGTTTCGGCCCGATGTGTGCCGCAGAGCAAGGAACAGATTTCCACAGGCCCCAGCTGTTAACGGTGCGCCGATGGACGAGCGCCAGCATACATTTTGAATGAACCATAAAATAAGAAAAAATTACACAAGAGTCCAACATCACGTCTGGTTTCAGTAGATAAAAATATATTCACGTGTGTACATATTCGGCCGTACAGCAAACTCATCGGGACAAAGACCTACGACAAAAATTATCAGACGGTTACTTCTTTGTGGACGGGGTAACACCTAAATATCATCCATATTTACAATCCGTCATCGAATGGTTCATCTGATAACCTGGCATGCACGCATACCCAGAAAGTCTGTCACGTTTTCTGACAGCTGTAAATTTATACCGACTGCATGTAAAAGTGTTATGAGACGGTAATATAAAAAAATATTACGGTGAACACAGATAAGGATACGAACTGTACGCCCTAATATCACCATCTACACAATGCAGAGTACCTGCAGTTGGGTTCCTCTGTCGATCCAGAATCTTTGTCCCAGTGGATTTTAATCCAATATCGCTTTAGAATTGTATATCCTTCCTATGTAACTTGTACGTATCGTAATAGGCAACTCTTTAATAGTTCTCAATTTCACTGCTAGTATTTCAAACAATTTTGCTTCTGATGCCTGTATTTCGTTGACCTGATTTCGTAATATGCAATAAATATCAAAGCATCAGAATTTATCTTACAGTTTTATACACTCCCAAGCCTCACGGAAACAAATTTATTAAATGTGTTATAAATAATATAAATAAAGCGTCGTGAAGTGATTAACAAACAACGCGAAGGGATAATCAGTCAAACAATAGTGAGGCGAAAATTAATTTATAAACCGTAAAACATGAAATAACACGAAATACGATAAGCACTGAATATCTTCAGAAATCCACACAACTCAATGGTATCGACGTCTGACAGTTACGAAGTTAAAGCAGAATTATACAGTACGGACAGAAATATATGTGAAAATCGACTCCTTCCGAAAGGCATCTAAACAAATAGGTCAGGGAATATTTTGATGTATAATATTGGGTACATTAAAGAGTTTTGTACGCAGAAAAAATTAATACATCTTGCGTGTATCTCAAGAAGAAATTAATTAGCAAATAAGTTAGAACGCAATGCCAAGACGATGTTTGTGTATGTTTAACGATGATGGGTTGTAATTTGCTACATATTTTATGAATGGGAAAATAAATGTGTTCGGGTTAATTCATAGATATTGTTAGGGGAATTCAGCACTTATATTCCTGGAGGTAAAACCATAAATTTTGTGGCTCGTTATCTGATAACGACAGACGTGAAAAATTCTAAATTTTAAATTTAAAAAAACTACAAAAAATGCGTGTATTTATACCCTTCCAGTCTTGTTAACATTCTGAGCTGCACACTCCCACAGAGAAGCTTGTTGAGGTAAAATTAAAGAAAAGGTCCCTTCATTTATTACAGTATTTAATGGATTAATTTTACATACATATATTCCCTACGGAGAAACACATTTTAATAAATGTTCGTAAAATTCTTTTGCACCTTCAATTTTTGTATAAACTGTATATACTTTGTAACAAAGACCTGTATCATATATCTAACTAATCTTTTAATGTGCGGAGCCACGTTAAAACACTGGAGACGGGCGAGACAGCCCCCCCCCACCCCCTCATCCACAGTCTACAGCAATTATCTTAATACTGCTGTAAATACTGGTCTAGATCCCATGTTCAATTCTAGTTAAAGAATATCGTGAGAAATGTTTAATTCCACCGAACTCAACCCTTCTCTCCCATACGGCATTAAAATGAAGCAGATGCAATTTCAGGTTGAAAAAGTCAAGATTATTAATATAATTGTTATTTGGAATGTAATTCTAAAGTTAAAAAACAGAACTAATTTACATAAACGATAGAATACAACGTAAAAAACATCCGAAGTGTAAGGAAGACTGTAGTACAGCTTAGTGTTCTAAGGAGTAACCAGTAAGTAAAGGACGGAATTTAACGATCTACATTATTTTAAGTGGCTGGGTAAAATGGGATGGTTTGAGTTCCCTCTCTCAGCCAAAATGTGTTGATTAGCCAAATTAACTGCCACAGCTCCTACATTTAACTATAAGATACCCCCCCCCCTTTGCACAATCGCCTCTTCCACTAACCAGTTTCATTATTACTTCTTACTTACTTTCTTCACTAACTTTAGCTACTTCTGAAGCTACTCGCAGAATCATAAATGCTGTTCAAATGTTTAAACACCCAGTGTCACAAGACAAAGCTGAAATGTCGGCATCTTTTCGTAAAACTATTTCGGTTCGTCAATCCTACGTGAGACGGGATACAATAAGATTATCTGCACTACTCTACACCGATCTCACATCCGTGAAACGGCAGGGTTGCATCCTCGCGAAACGTACGATAAGCCATTATTTTCAACTACTCTGAAGTATATAAATTCTGCCGTCAGGACTTTAGTAGAGTAACTGAACACTTTCCTTAAACGAACATTCTTTCAAGTCACGAGCAATTTGGTAAAACGTTGAACAACTATAAAGGATCATTTTTCCTGACTGGTTTCTCTTTTAGTTTGACGAAATCTTAAACAGAGATCAAGCCTACATAGAGATGTTGAAGTTCAACTGTATTTCAGAAACCAATGTTTTACATTATTTATTTTTTTATTTATTGTTCTGTCTGACGACAGGTCCATATGAACTGGATCCTTCCATCCTTTTCTCGGACTGGGACCTGTTCATATACGTTCTTGGCAGATGATCCAGAAGTGGTTTGCCATTGCCTTCTTCTGTGTATGAATGGAGTAATTGTTGGGATGCAACGGAGAAACCGGGGAAGCCCCCGGAGGAAAACTCACGGCCTTGCCCAACACAAGTTATAAATTCGGGCACCGCCGGGAATCGAACCCGAGACCCCAGGATTACAAGGCCAGCGTTCTAACCGCTAGACCACCGTGGCTTGTTTTACATTACAGAATTGAAACGAAACCCACCAATTCTACGGGAGAAATGCCATATTATGAAGACGACTATCTTCTTTGATGCTGAGCCGTATAATCTGGTAGAAGTTTAATGACGTTTCAGAGATTTTTATTTCCTCCATCTTCAGGGCGGTGTCATGCTATCTGACGTTGAAGTTGCAGCTGAATTATAAAGAGTTCACATACTACGTCATGTTAACTAATTGTTCACGCGTGTATAACGGTATTCGCAGCAACGCTACTCCATATGCTGTAAAATCTCAAAGCCAAGGACTGAGGAAACGAGACTCCCACCAAAGTCGGCAAACCGACGCGCTGTAATACGGTGTCATAACGTAAGAACGGAAAAATAAATGAATACACAAATATGGTTAAAATCGAAGTTGCAAATACAATGAGAACGTGTTATATCTCACTTAAATCTTACTTCGCGTCGTTTCTGTTTCAGAACTTGGACTGTTCATTACTTGGGTCCACATTTAGAACTTTATGGACCAAAACTAATGTCGCTGTGGATACTGTTAGTGTAGACCTCACGCAGCAAATTAGTCATACCCACGCAACGTGTTCTGGATATGAAATGCGGGTACGGACAGGACCTTAAGATTATCCATTAATTTTACGCACTTAATTGTCTTTTAATATTTAATTATGCCATGATGCCTAAACAAAGAAAACAGGAAGATAACTACCTTCTGGGCAGTCGCGCCGTGAAGTCTGGTACAAGATTACCGACGTTTCAGGGATGCCTGCTTCTTCCTTTTTACCAGACACTAAAACCCGAAAGATGACCTTGAAACTTGCCGCCATGAGAAACTCAAATCTCACTCAACAGTTGCTTCAGAAACGTTTGATATTTTGGTCACTTCCAAGACGCTTAGGGGCTCATGTTTCGTATCAGAGACATTCTTTATCCACGAAATGTAGAAAATGTTCGAAATGAGATCTGCACTGCAGTCTCAGAGTAAGGCCACTTGTGTGGCCTGAAGATAAAAGGATTAACAAATGACTGCTAAAATGTGCCTAAGTATCCACCAACCCCACAAAAACAGAAGCAAGGAGAAGTATTCCCTCTGGTGTGCACCTCATAAAATTAAGTCTCGACTCAGCTCTGATACTCTGAAATCCTTCAGTGGGCCCCAGAAGCCAACCCATCGACAAAATCCTTGCTCCTTCACAAGCAAAGAGGTTTCTGACAAACGCTTAATAAGTAACACAGGCTTATTCAAAATATCCTCGAAGATATTTACCAAGCCACCAAAATGAAGATCTGCAAGTGTAGCGAAAACTCGCTATTCTGAACCTCATAAAATCCGGATTACGGCTAATCATTTCAAGCCCAGTGGTACCTATATGCACCACCAGTTTTAACAATAAATAATTCTGCATGTTGCCCACAGAATGTATCTCACATGATTCTCAGTATAAACAGAGATCGTTTCCCTGAAAAGCATTAACCAGTAACGTAGAAGCGATTTGTTCTACTTGGGATACGAAATGAATTCTTAAACGCTATTTTGAAGAGCTTCGGCTTCAGATGGTTTAATAAGATCACTGCCCATACTCCAAGCATTAATACACAGATTTCCTATGAACATATGAATACATAAACTTGAATGTCACCAGTTTGCAAATGACAAAACCTGAAGGGTTTGCAGTGTTTCAATAACGATTAAAATACATCAATAGTCTCTACGATGAATCCTAGCTAGTTCGGATGATCACCATACAAGGGACGAAATTCCTCTTAAATTTAATCCGGATAAGCGAAGCTGTAATGCATTTCGATTCAAAAGGATCGCACCAGGTAGTTTAAGTACAACACGCAAATTTCGCATACTATTAACAACGATTCATTAGTCATCAAAACACGAAAACATTTAACATGATCGCTATTGTATTTTTTATTTTTTTTATAAAAAAATCTTAATAATTCCCATATTTTGTTAAAGATTACCACGATATCTAACCCTAAAACAGTACAAAGAATAACGTTAGTGTTATTCCCATCTAATTAGTAACCACGTCAACGACGAACATGGTGTTGAAAGCTACTGCAAGAGTATGGCTTTCAACGATACAACGATCAGACAAATTTCATGAACGACATTGTCCCCTCGGAGCTGAAGGGTTTATAGGTTAAACATTTAAAAATTCGGTCAGTACCTAAAAAAAAAACTTCATCATTACAAAGATCAAATGGTTAAAGCTGTTTAAGAAAATAATCACTGTTTGCTCTAAAAAAAACAACGAAGCCCATAGAAATAGTGTGAGCAAAACGTAGACTCGCCGACTATTAAAGCCTCTAGTTGTTACCAGGCTTTAAAGCATGCGGTCGCGATTTCCAGTAACTTATTAGATGGACTAGCAGCCACACTAAACTACGAAATCAAGTTAACAAAGGACTCAACTTGCAGACAATACTGTTTCCTGTTTATAAACATTTCGTGATATGGGTCTACACGTACTGAAATTTTGTTATGAAGTCAGATTTGGTAGTATTTGTGACAAAAGATTAATACAGAGGGCTGTGTTTATCTCAGTTTGTCTTTTAAATATAGCAAACAGTCTCTATGGCGTCTAACACTGATATCGCGGTTCGAATCCAACTGGGGATACGCGTGTTGGTCCATCCTTCCTGTGAACGGAAGATCGTAGGAAGGTGTGACCTTAAACAGACACACAAAATCACAAAGCTTATGTTAGTACGCATTCAGAAAACAAGAGTCAACTCACCTCCATGTGCTGTCAATTTCATCAGCCCGCCATGTTGGTATCATCGATTTATAAAAGTGAAAGTACGAGTTTAGGGTAGAATGTAGTGGCATAACGCCCATACAAAATTTCATGAAAATTCGTCCAGCGTTTCTCGTACTGAATCATGCGACAGACATACTGATATGGTTAGCCGTATACATGTTCATTTAGCGCACGTCACCGTACATTCGTGCAACAACAAAACTGTTACGAGCGTATTTTAACTTTTATATTCTCACATCGACATAACTTAATCTTTGTAATTCAAATTCAGTTTTTATGCGTTTTTGTCATGAGATGCACAGCGAGAAAGCATTTTGGGATGGAAGTGTCTGTCCATCTGTCCGGTCGATTCAACTAGAGAGCCTATGGACGGATTCTGACAAAATTTTATGTGGACGCTGCGCTGTTCTATACGACTTCAAATTCGTCCCTTTGGATATCCTATGATCGGCGGTAACAAAATTAGGGATGAAGAAATTCCTGAGGTAGACACTGCCATCTGGTGGCCAAAGTGGGGACTATAATTGTTTTTTTTAGCGTTCTGTCTGACGACAGGTCCATATGAACAGGATCCTTCCATCCTTTTCTCGGATTGGGACCTGTTCATATACGTTCTTGGCAGATGATCCAGAAGTGGTTTGCCATTGCCTTCTTCTGTGTGTGAATGGGATGCCACGGAGAAACCGGGGAAGAAGCCCCCGGAGGAAAACTCCGTGTTGCCTAGACCACGGCCTTGCCCAACACAAGTTATAAATTCGGGCACCGCCGGGAATCGAACCCGAGACCCCAGGATTACAAGGCCAAAAATTAATCAATGTACGCAAATATCAAATTGGGCTTTATATAATACACATTACGTCTCTGCAAACAAGTATCAGCACAGGTGATTCGTAATGGATAAAAATTTAAATTTACTTTATCGTACTGAATGACGTAGTCTTTTGACGGTGGCGGTAGTCACGTGTCTCCAAGTGTATTGAGATGCCTTCAGACCATGCGAGGTTCTGGAAGTTTCTGGTCTTGGGCTTACTTGATCCTTGCTATTATGCAAGAAGTGTTGTTTAGCAGCTTTCTTCTGCTGTTAGACTCTTCCTGCTGCCGCCAACAGCAGAAGCAACATCTCCGTAATATGGACCATTAGGCGCACAAAAACTCACTGTTAATATGAAGATGAGGTTCTCTTGGGGAAAGGGGGGGAAGAGATACCACTGTGCTTAGCCAAGAATTTGGATTTCTTGTTGTCATTATAGACCTTTTTACCCCCTTCTTCGTTCGTGTCTCCTTCCCCTTAATGCTTACGCTGTACCCAGTTCATTCACATTCCTTTCATATAGGAGCTTGAAGTTGTGTTTTGTGAGTCCTGTCGTTTCTTTTAAGTCGGTTTGTTTTTGTGAGATTTTGTTCGTCTTTATTTTGTTTGTACCTCTCCCCTGCCTCATCTCGCACACAAACGATTTAAAAATTATGTGTAGTCCTTTACTTACTTCCATTTATTTCTAGAATACAGAAGGATTGAGGATGCAAGATAAAGTTAGTGCTAGAGAAATCGCTGTTTGATTCCATTGCAGTGTGAAAATGAACCAACCTCGAAAAATGTGTTTCTTACCGGGACACACAGCGGTTAGATCGCTGGCCTTGTAATCCTGGGGTCTCGGGTTCGATTCCCGGCGGTGCCCGAATTTATAACTTGTGTTGGGCAAGGCCGTGGTCTAGGCAACACGGAGCTTTCCTCCGTGGCATCCCAAACAATTACTCCATTCACACACAGAAGAAGGCAATGGCAAACCACTTCTGGATCATCTGCCAAGAACGTATATGAACAGGTCCCAGTCCGAGAAAAGGATGGAAGGATCCTGTTCATATGGACCTGTCGTCAGACAGAACACTAAATAAATAAAATAATAGATAAAGGCCTAAACTTTCTCAGTAATGACGCTAGACGACAGAATGTTCTAATGTTCTACTTTAAAAATGGTGCTACCATTAGGAAGTTTCAGAATGCCTGGTATCGGTGACGAAAACACCGAAATGACGTAGCACGACGGGTAATATTCACTGTTGTTCGAAGTCGAAGCGGATGGGAAGAGAATAGAGAAGAACAAAGAGGATGAGATAAAGATACGGATGATATAAAGGAAAGGAAGAAAAGACATTTGAAGGAGATACGAAAGCAATCATTTCCCGCCGAATCTCAACAAGCCTTTTCCACCAAATATTTTATAACATTTACTCAGTTGATAGGTGTCATTCCGCGCAAATAGCATTGCAGTCATTTCTGAGACATGTAACGACAATTTTCCTTCCAGAAAAATGGCCGATTTCAAATGTTTCAGACGCCTTTCAGCATCAGGATGAAAGCATTATCACCTAACAAACAGATGTATAAACATTTACATTTAAAAAAAACTATCAGCAGTACAAAGTCATAACGATTAATTAATTACGTACCAGCAACGAACAGAGACCTTCCTTCTTGGGAATTGGTAGTGGCTCGGCAGGACAAGGAACTCCCAATTACTTGTAGGATTTGAGGTTGAGTAAAATGTTTTAACACCTCGCACTCTTATCGGTATAACTATTCACATAGTGACGAAGGCTCTTCAAACCACAAACACGTCTACGATAATTAAACAAAATTAATTACAGACCATGGGCCGATAAATGTTTAAGTCAATTACTGAAATAGGTTATATAACAGGGAAAACGTCACCTATTGTGAAACGATTACAAAGCGTTAAATATTTCAATACTTCTAAGAACTATGCATCAGTCATGACAGAAATACTTAAGCAAGCCAATATGTTACATGGTTCTCACTAGCACATTCCTCACAAAAGGCCACCTCACACCAAATAAAAAGAAGGTTCTCACAGCGGTGAGTATGAATATTCATCACCCTGATGACGGAGGCAGTATGGCCTCTGAAACGTTGGTAAATATCGACCAGACTACACAGCGCAACACCCCAGAAGACAGAAATCTTTATACTCATCGCCCTGATGACGGAGGCAGTATGGCCTCTGAAACGTTGGTAAATATCGACCAGACTACACAGCGCAACACCCCAGAAGACAGAAATCTTTATACTCATCGCCCTGATGACGGAGGCAGTATGGCCTCTGAAACGTTGGTAAATATCGACCAGACTACACAGCGCAACACCCCAGAAGACAGAAATCTTTATACTCATCGCCCTGATGACGGAGGCAGTATGGCCTCTGAAACGTTGGTAAATATCGACCAGACTACACAGCGCAACACCCCAGAAGACAGAAATCTTTATACTCATCGCCCTGATGACGGAGGCAGTATGGCCTCTGAAACGTTGGTAAATATCGACCAGACTACACAGCGCAACACCCCAGAAGACAGAAATCTTTATACTCATCGCCCTGATGACGGAGGCAGTATGGCCTCTGAAACGTTGGTAAATATCGACCAGACTACACAGCGCAACACCCCAGAAGACAGAAATCTTTATACTCATCGCCCTGATGACGGAGGCAGTATGGCCTCTGAAACGTTGGTAAATATCGACCAGACTACACAGCGCAACACCCCAGAAGACAGAAATCTTTATACTCATCGCCCTGATGACGGAGGCAGTATGGCCTCTGAAACGTTGGTAAATATCGACCAGACTACACAGCGCAACACCCCAGAAGACAGAAATCTTTATACTCATCGCCCTGATGACGGAGGCAGTATGGCCTCTGAAACGTTGGTAAATATCGACCAGACTACACAGCGCAACACCCCAGAAGACAGAAATCTTTATACTCATCGCCCTGATGACGGAGGCAGTATGGCCTCTGAAACGTTGGTAAATATCGACCAGACTACACAGCGCAACACCCCAGAAGACAGAAATCTTCAAATAAAAAGAACATAACAGAGACCGGCCCATTATTTGAAAAACTTCTGACGTCTCCCAGACATCCTTAACATTACACTAGTTAATAAAAGCTCTCATCGAGGATTCTGTTACTCTCCGTCGACCCAAACACAATGTGTGATGCAGTTACAACGAGGACTTCATTTCAGACGCTCAAACCTGTAATCAAAATTCAACAATAACAGCAAAAATATGAGCCTACTTTAAAGATACGTGTCTGTGCCTAATTTTCACTGTTACAGATTCCGACTAAGTCAAATTAATCAAATGGTTCACACCGCCTCCATGTTTGTCGCTGTTAACAGAGCTTTATGATACGTGTATAAGACAAGTGGTTCACTATTAATCGCCATAAAACTGAAGGGTAAGAAGACACACATTTTGGGCGACTGCCCTGCTGTTATTTTCAATTTATTAAAAAATTCTACGCGTTTTCCGAATGTATATTGTCGCATACTTCATTACCTCTTCGCGTGGCACTTGCAAAACTCTCACATGAAATTCACACCACGCCATATTCAACTAGAGGCTGTGGGAATGGCATTTAGGCCTGTGGCATTACGTACATATACAGTTTGACAAGTATTCGTCAATTGATTCAAAAGTCATTAGGACGGAATAAATGGACATTGCCTATAAAGGAACGAAAGCAGGCAATAACGTCATTAAACAAAAACTAAGTAATTTATTAACGGATGCTAGACGCCAGGGAGAATCCGACCTTGCCTTGTAAAGGGTTGTGATCGACGTACCGGGATTATTAAACATCTACAGATAAAATCAGACGTATGATAACATACCAGGCGTCAGAAGTGGTGAGTTATGCCTGTCATGCGCGCAGTAAATTAAAGCCTCAAAGCATCAGTGTTCGTACATGGAGTCACATTCTTGCTATTTTGAAAGCTTATGGAAGCTTTTATAGCAGAGAACTCAAAAAGCATCTAGCGAATAATCTTTACAGAAGCAGAAGAAATCCTTTAATACTTCATACACACACACTCACACATTTGGGTGAAATCTTAACGTTCATTTCATCCCAGTATGCGTGAACAGCCCAATCTCAAACGCTATCCGACAGGAACCAAAGCCCACGTAAAGTTCTTGAAGAGTTGAAGCTCTGAACGTAAAGTGTGTGAGAGGCAGGGCAATGTAGAATGAGGACAATAAGGAAATACGAAGGAGTAGGAAGAAGGGAACAAGGAGGAAAATTAAAATAAACGTAAAAAGTTCAGGAGGAGGAGGTTACACAAATGGAAATGGAAAAAAAGAATAAGAAAACGAGGTAAGGTGGAGGACGATAAGATAAAGGTCTAATATAAGAAAACGATGAGAAGAAAATGGAAAAACACAAGAAACGAAGAAGTTACCAAAAAGGAACAAATTTGGTTTTTACGTCACAGAAAAAAATCTTCATCGCCAAGGGCAAGTCCGTTGCTGTCTTAAGACAGGAAGGAATCTTTCCATACAAAGTGAATTATCCCCGGAGACTTGGGTCCCGATGGTAATAATTTACGGCACAGAGCTCTGTTGAAATTTCTATACGAAGAAGGGACCGTGACCGGCGATAAACTTAAATCGAAATTATTGCTGGCTTGTGTCCGAATAGATAATTTTTCTCACCCGTTCCATAGACGTACGAATTTAACTACCAGTAAGTTCACAAATTATTTCTACGGAGTCCCGACAATTGATTAAAAAATCCGTTGATTCAAAATTAATTCTGAGACGAAAAATG
>NW_019059724.1:1586617-1605718 GCF_000696155.1 Zootermopsis nevadensis | reverse complement strand
TTTATTTTAGTGTTCTGTCTGCCGACAGGTCCATATGAACAGGATCCTTCCATCCTTTTCTCGGACTGGGATCTGTTCATATACGTTCTTGGCAGATGATCCAGAAGTGGTTTGCCATTGCCTTCTTCTGTGTGTGAATGGAGTAATTGTTGGGATGCCACGGAGAAACCGGGGAAGCCCCAGGAGGAAAACTCCGTGTTGCCTAGACCACAGCCTTGCCCAACACAAGTTATAAATCCGGGCACCGCCAGGAATCGAACCCGAGACCCCAGGATTACAAGGCCAGCGTTCTAACCGCTAGACCACCGTGGCTGCTAGTGAGATGTTATGTTGCTAAAAATAAAGCATTTAGCCTCTGTTCGAGGAACACTGACTTGGACTGACACATGTCGTCTGTTTCTGTGTCAGTCAGCATGAACTGGATAGGAATAGCGACTAGTAACCAGACCGATGCTTTTGAGCAGCAAATTGGTAACACTGAGGCTATAGGATTCACCAGATTTAGGCCAACCTTACCATGAAATTCGGTTCAGTTTGTGAATGAGAAGAATTTGCTCAGAACTGTCAGCAAGACTTCGAATAACTCGATTTTTGGGACAAAACTGATTAGCAATACGATTCAGAAACAAAACGTCAAAGCTATCGAAGGAAAACGTCCAGTGTCTCCGAGATCTTAAAACAGAAAGGCGAGTGGAGTAGGTACCTAGCTGGCCAGCTTTGTCTTATATGAAATAAATTATCCATTTCGAATCTGTTTCATAAAAGGCGGTTAATTTACAGTAGGACGGTTCTGTATTCCGGAGAATTGTGTACAAAACTAGATCGCTTAACCACAAAACCCAAATATCAATTTACAGTTTCCCCATGCCTGACTATAAGGTGTGAAGCTTTAGAAGAAAATCTGACCTCGTCTCACGACTTTTTGCTATCGCAATGCAATAACCTCCGAAAAAATATACAGAAACTGCAAGTTTTAAGGGGGTATCCAACCTGTTGCGTGTTCAGCATCAGGTTGACACTCCGTCTACACAACGATGTTTTAACCACAGTTTCAAGATCCAATACATGTTTCGACCCGAATTGGTCATCTTCAGGTGGTTCTTTTTAAGTTGTCGAAACTAAAGGTGCACTAAGAAAGATTCACTCTACCTCCGAGATTAATAACCCGAAGGACTTTTAACGCAAAGACAACTTACACATTTTAATATTTTAACCAACACCTTACGAAGTAGCGATAAAACTTATAATATTCTCTCTTTCACTTCAGCATGTGCTTTTGAAGCCGGGAAAAAATGTTTAAGCTCCCGGTTAAACTTCCCATGTCTATGTACATACTTAATACGAACAATTGTTCAGAAATCGCACGGGTACATTAAATGTTATCGTTTTCAAATATCTTTACAATTTAGCAATCATATCTGTTGGTTTCCACCACCTGAAGATGGCCAATTAAGGTCGAAACATACAGTGGACATAGTAAAAAACTGAGGTGTGGACGGACTGGCAACCAAAAGTTTGGTGTTACGAACTAAATCACAAAAAAAAATCTCATTATGATTAAGACACAGATTTGTATTCCAAACTTAGAGGTAGCGGGGAGTATAATATTAAAATAGATATACATGCGGAGGCGGACTGGATTGAAAAGGCTTAGAATAGGATTCTATGGCGGTTTATAGGAGCGTCCGCGACATTTGGAAGTCCCAAAAAAATGTGCAAATCTTAAGCTTCGTAATGGGTCTACCCGTCCGTATGTAGCAACACGAGATTTTCGTTAAATTTGGTATTTGAAGGAGCATTCCATTTTTCGTTAAAATCGTACAATAATAAAGGCTACTTTTCATGACAAGACACATGCGCTTCTGCGCGCGGAAGTGACTTGGAAGGTAATCCGAAGTCGGGAAATTCCTTGCCAGTCTACCCCAAACAAATCTAACGTCACATGTCCGAAGGTCAAATTGTGGCGAATGCGCCAGATTTTTTGACGTGAAAACGTCTTTAAAATCGATGCCGGGTGTGGGGAGGCAATCGCGCCCAAATGAGCCACAGTTTCTGTCGAAGTAATTTCAAACTTCAATAACTCGGGCTAAAAATAGACATAGCGCCGCCATCTTAGTCTCGTTTTAAAGAGGAAGGATGAAAGTTTGTGCCAGTACCGCTCCGACATTCGTGGCGGCCGGACGTCGCGAACTGCGCACGCGCAAAGTGAACCCACGATTTTCGATTTTCCGGATTCGACACGTGTCCATAAACGGGATCATATCTCAGAGACTAATTATCCGATCCGAGTGAACCAAGTGCTGTTTTGAAGAGGAGTGTATATGTTACAACTCATCCTGACCTCCAAGTGTGTACTCAAAAACTCAAAAAGATACGAGGCTGTAAATGTGAAAAAGTTTGAAACCGAAAACGCCGGGCCCGGACCCAAAACCAACGCGCAGTACTGCCGCGAATATAGGCAACGTAAGCGCGCTCGGACAACTCAGGCGGCATCTGACGAGCCTGGGTCAAAGCCATATGTATCCTACTTATCATACCACTATCATGTATTCAGTAAATGTAAGTTGCAAATGAATTAAACGATTAAAAACAAAATTTTTGTTTAATTTCAATATACTATACACGATTGACGTTTTCACGAAAATAACTGCGGCAGTGTCCGACACTGCCTATCAATTTTTTTTTTGTTATTCTAAGAGTGCATTTCTTAAACTGTTTGTGAACTTAAAACTTCCGGTTGCTTTTTGTTAAATGTGGGTTATTTTTCGAATGGTCGAATAATTACAAGCTTTGAGGGGCCTTGCATATAGAACAGTTAAGCTGGGATAATAGTATCAACACATTTTTAAGCAGAATTTTTTGTTTTTCCTGGAGAGAACAGATGCTGTGTCACTGCAGATACCAGCCAAACAGAAGAGCTCAAAAGTATCTGATTCGAAAGAATAAAATCAAATGAAGTGTTTGAACATCTGACACAAACATCAGAAAATCATATATTACCATTGCATAAATTAATAGAAAGTTCGTGGAAAAATTTTTTGTTAACAAAAAATTAACATTTTTAAGAATCATAACATTATTTCAGTAATGGCATCGAAGGTAAGATTAAACAATTATAGCCATAACAGCACAAAACAGAATGATTCTATTCAGTTTACCTTACAGTACAGTGGTATTTATTTCTAAAGATTCGACTAATTACACAATTTTCTTCAAGTGAAATGAGGGAAAACAGTTGATAAAGACCGGGAATTTAATTTTCATACTGACAAACCTCAACAGCTTTCTTAAACTGAGGCGTAGTTCTGATGTAATTCCTCACGTCTCTGTAAAGTTGCTTTCAGTATACAATTCTAACACTAGAATTTAATGTTGTTTAACGCTCCTGTTTCAACTGCAAACGCCAGGCCTATATACGAGGGTCGCTCATTAAGTAATGCCCCACATTTTTTTCCTCAGAACATATTTATTCAAGATGGCTCAAATTTAGTGACAATATAAATCAATGTTTCCTTTACACATACTATTTTTCCACATAGTCCCCATCAACTTGTACGGTTTTACGCCAGCGTGGAACAAGTGCATGCATGCCTTGCCGGTACCAGCTCTTGTCCTGTGCACGTAGCCATGTCATCACTGCTTGAATCACGCTCTTGTCATCTTCAAATCTTGTTCCGCGGATAGCATCTTTAAGTGGCCCAAAGAGATGGAGTCGGAGGGTGGATGGGGCAGCACCGTTCAACCAAATTTGGTGATTTCTTCCCGGGTTCTCAGACTTGTGTGAGGGCGTGCATTGTCGTGCAGGAGCAAAATTTCTGCTGGATGCTTGTGAGGCCGAACTCGTCGAAAACGCTTCTTGAGGGTTTTCAGGGTCCTGATGTACGCGTCTGAATTGATGGTCGCACCTCTTGGCATCACATCCACAAGAATGACCCCATCACTGTCCCAAAAGACAGTCATCATGACTTTTCCGGCGGAGGGAGTTGTCTTGAATTTCTTCTTTCTCGGTGATTGAGGATGATGCCACTCCATTGACTGCCTTTTTGTCTCTGGCTCAAAGTGGTGTATCCAGGTTTCTTCACCTGTAATGATCCGGGACAGAAAGATCTCTCCCTCAGCATCAAAACGCTCCAACAATTCAGAAGAAATCGTTTTCCTTTGAATCCTGTGGTCTGCTGTGAGACTTCGTGGAACCCATCTTGCGCACACCTTCGAATATGCAAGAGCCCGGATAATTGCAATTACACTTCCATTGCTGACTGAAAGCTGTTGGGCCAATTGTCGAGTTGTGATGCGCCGATCCTCACGAATAATGGCATCCGCGCGGTTCAACAGCCCAGAGCGCGGCAGATCACGGAGCTCGGTTTCTTCACTTCCTGAAGCTTTAACTCTCTTAGCCCCGCGACCAACGGTGCTCCTATCGACTGCACAGCTTCCATACACAGCACACAAACGTTTATGAATGTTCACCACCGTTTCTTTTTCAGCAACAAGGAATTCAATTACAGCTCGTTGCTTGTACCGAGAGTCGTTCACAGACGCCATTTTAACAGTTCACTACAGCTCCGCTATCGGTTGGAATCATTTGAAACTCCGTACACGAACGCGGGAAACATCAAATCTCAAGCATGTAAAAGTACACTTTTCTATCTTCATTATTGGCTGAGAAAAAAAATGTGGGGCATTACTTAATGAGCGAACCTCGTAGCTATCTCCGTGAAATCTACTTGTGCCATAATTTAATTTTACGAATACTAACTCTGACTAGCAGAGTCTTTGTAAAAACCTACCTAAAATTAGGGCAATACACAGCCCTATATAAGAGTTACACAATTACAGATTATTAAGCAATTTATCCCACTACTGGTCGCAATAAAAGAAAGGATGTACTTACAGAATTGGATATCAAGAATCGTGAAGCACATACATCGTTGATACAGGGAAAACACATGCCACTGCATACTTTCGGAAAACCATTACCATACTAGATAGCCTCTCGAGGAGACTATTCATTTACCAGAGTAAGGGCTGTATCAGTATACACTTACGCTACAATATTCTAAGACCGACAGGCAGAAACATGAACAAACATGATCTAGATCTACTAATCAGCTATCACCACGTTACAGTTGAACCATCTGATCCAGAAAGTCTCTGAGGACAACCATATATCGGATGCCTCGGTTCCTCAACAGACTGGCGGCCATGACAATCTTCTTCAAATCATTCCGCCTCATTATCTTTGTGTGGACAATTTTTTGATACAAGTTCTGTGACTTTAGACAATCTGACTTTAATTACCTTGTTCTTATACGCGTGTGTGTGATAAAGTTAAGAAAAAGTTTAATAATATATATTTATATGTCATATAATAGCCTACATTTTTAAATTAACATCATTTGATATCTGGTAAAAAAATCTGATAAAAATGTACGCTGGTATAATGTATGAAAATTGTATTTAAATTATTTATCGTTTTGAAGCTTTATATAATTATATACACCTGAGGATGGTTCTTTTAGGAACTGAAACATGTCGTGAAACATGAAGAATGATGGTCTAATGTAAATCGAATATTTCGATAAAGAACATCATTTAATATTTTAAATATTTTAAATGTTAATTATTGTAATATTTTAATATTTAATAAGAACTTATTGTGATTAGACGGACAAGATTTAATATATACTTAACACATTTCGTTTGCAGATGTTTCGTTATTTAATACGTTGCTCTGTCCATTGCAGTTAAACTGATAGCATATTCCTAAAATCAGAATTCCCAATTTCGGATATCCGATAACACCTTCGGCTTCTTTATGTGAGTAATCAGTTTAAGGGTGGCTACAAGCGGGAAGATGAGCAATCCAAACTGTTTGCAATGGAGCAGTGAGGAATAATGAAACTGAATTTCTAAAGCCGTCAAAGATTTTCAAAGTCCCTTGATCGACTATCGAAAATTACATTAATCTCAAGACAAAGCCAGTACGTGCGTTACCACAGAAAGCATATCAGCTCGCTGAATACTGGTTGATAATAGAAGAAAGATTCTGTGGTTTGCGTTTAGGAAAACCACAAGGGAGGAGACAACCGAGGACACCTATGTGTGGATGGGAAGACAATATTAAAATGGAGCTTCAAATTTGGTAACAAAATGTGGACTACATTACACGTGTCTCAAGGTGGGATTCAGTGTGTCTTAAACACGACGATAAAAGTATCGTTCCGTAAACAACGGTCTAATTCTTGAGTATCTGAGCCCCTTCGGCTTCATCCTGTAACACCCTGCTCCACTATGTGTAATGTGTATTCGTATTATAAAAATTTAAGTCATTCTTAAATTGTTGTATAAAACTCCACCAAGCCTACATTAGGTATCGCGTAGACCTACATGATTAAATAACGAGTGTTCATAAGAAACGAACCAGTGGGTCCAACACCCCACAGGTTACTTGTCGGAAAATGTGGAAGTTTCTAAGCCTCATTTAAAATGGCTTATCATTAAAGGCTGCTCAGACGTGTAACATGCTACAGGACTGCATATAACTGGCATACACGCGTCGCCCTGGGGTGGTGAAATAGTCCCCCCTACCCTTTTTACTAGGTACCAACACACAGAAACATAATTTAGTGGACATTTTGATATACAAACAATCTTTAATGAAATTCTTGTCCTTCATTAATAACACATTATCCCTTCCCGTCGACCAACCTTTTGGGGTATGTTAGTTTCGTGTAGGCGGGGTGGAGGGGCAGGCGTGAATTTACAACCCCCTGCAGCAGCAGCAGCAACATCCCACCCCTCTCGAGGGGGCGGCTCATGCACAGTAGTGGCAGTTGTGAATGCGTTTATTTTCTCACACCCTTTCAGTCGCCATGAAATAATTTTGGGTTTCGAGGGAGGAATGGGGTAAAGAGAGAGAGAAAGACAGGGAGAATATACGAGGTCGAGCAGAGGGGTTTTGGGAATTAGTGGATGGTGCCACTTCGTGACCTCTTCACACCCCATACCACTAGGCTAGCTCTCATGACCTCCTCTGACCCCTTGTGTCACCGCTATTTAGTCCCAAGAGACAGAGGAAGGGAAGAGACAGAAATGAGGAAAAAGAGTGAGATGGGTCACCTAAAGGAGATGAGGGACAGTAAAGGGAATGAATTTGGAAGGAGTAAACACAGGACAGGGTCAGGTTATGCTAAGGTCAGAGGTTATAGCTCGGAAGGATCGCATAAAGTGACCCAGAGGTGTTCCTTGGGAAGACGAGAACGACATTGGGTCCAATGAACGTGGATAAAGAACAGAAAGACAGATCAAAAAACGAAGTACCAAGAAGGTAACAGTTCTCCGAAACATTTTAATATGAATACGGTGAGGGATTCTTGTAATGCAACGGAACGAGACTGACAAAAACTGCCCGTCCCCTGCGTCTTGACCTACGATCATGCGTGTCTTCCTACACCAATTGCTTGGAAGTCCGGATGCTAATCACACAATAAATTCAACAGAATGGAAAATTTGAAATCAAGTTAGAAAGGAACGGGACGCGGTTTCATGACAAACGCGTCTATCCGGACCAGGATACAGTTGTCTTATATCCACTGTAGGATTTGACTACCAAAGCTCAAATCTTTAACGACGAACTGAACTAGATTACACACATCCTATTTGACTGGCGAAAAACGGTGAGTTTATTTACTTATGGCGTTTTCACGATTTCAGCATCTCGAAATAAATTGCATCAAATAACATAACGATGAATAGATAATGAATTGGAAAATACGTCGCATGAAGTGGTCGTGGCCTAATTTAAGGTAGTAACTCGGCATTTGAAAAACGGCTGAGGAAGACTTGAATCCAAGGCCTCGAGAATACGAATCAGGTGTCTTAGCTAATCGGTCGCGATGTTGGGTGAAGTTATGGAGCAAGTACGTTGTAGCCGGGATGATTTACACAATTTCGTGAATGAGAGAAAAATATCACGTGTAGAAAAGTACAAAATCACACACGAGAGAAGTTAAAGAACATTTGGTACACACACAGACTATTGGAATTTCCGTTATAGGTAGGTCTATGCTACGTGTACACTATTTCAGATAAAATCTGTCATTATAACGAGCCAAACCATGACCCTACAACAATTCCCAGAACAGTTAGTGACAGAATAGACCCCGAAGGTCAAACCAAGGCAATGTTCATTATAAAGATCTCCTGGGAGCAACTGAGGAAGAAGGAAGGGTGTGTTCTTTCACATATGCGTAAAACCAGTAGAAGTAAGAATCTTGAGAAATTAAAATTAAATTATTTGGTTATTCCGTCAAATCACAATGTATTTAAAATAAGATAATTAAAATAATTAAAATATCATTCTGTGTTCCATATCGAATAATCGATTTACAATTGGAACAGTTACAACATGTTTCGGTTTTATTAAACCATCATCAGGTGTAAAATTATATTAAATTTAAAACTCAATTACAATTTTTTACAAATTTTTCGTAGTGTGGTTTTTTGGAGGTCGTGTCCAGATATTTTCATATAATGGATCAACTTTATTGTTTGAAGTGATGCTTTTGATGTTTACATCGGTCAGAGATGAAATAGTAGACAACGCATAATGTGTCTGGAGGTGATCCAGAAGTATTACCGTATCCGATCAAGGTTTATTACTGATTTATAATCTCAGCGGAAATTCTGAGGATAAACGTAATGAATATATTAAAGGGAAGGGAATCACAAAAAGTCTTAAAATAAGCAGAAAGATATAATGGCAAACAGGTCAGAAGGAACTTAATAAAGGAAAGTTAGACTATACTCTAACAGAGATAAAGAAAACATGAAATATAACCAAGAAGAATAGGACGGGGCTAAGCAAACTAGACTAAAGAAGAACAGAGAAAGAAAGGCGAAGAAGAAATAGCAACTGGAAGACGAAAGAGAAACCAGGACAGAGAAGAGACACGTGGGCAACGAAACGAACATAAGGACTTCATAAAAAACACATTTTTACATTTATTTTATAAGAATTCTCTTGCTAGCTTATAACGGGAAGTTTCCAGTTCAGTATTATTAACAACTTAAATTCAGCTAACAAATAACCACCAATAACTGAAACAACAAACAGTGAGCCAGGAATGTAATTTAAAATACGAGGAGGCTGTGTGAGTTACTGCACACGTGAATGCAGAACTGGTAAGTCCATCATCCGAACTCGCAGACAACAGATGAGGCTCAAGAACTTCGTTAATGAATTAATCGAAACATTAAAAAAAAAATGCTAATACTAAAACGCCGAACGCCGACTCCTTTTTCCACGCCGTGCCCTTAATCCAAACAGAAAATTTATCCTCGTTTAAGACGACTCTCACAGTAGCTGGTACGCAGTCAGCGGCGTCGCCGCCTAACACTGAATTATTTCTTCGCTAAGACAAAACGTTAAAGAAGAAGATCGTCTACCCCCGTAGCTGCTGCCACTTCGTCTCAGTCGAGTTAATCGTGTCAATAAGTCTTTGTTGTTCTTCGTTTTCAGCAAGGAAGGTGGATGGATGAAGGAGAGGAGACTGAGGGGTTGAGCAGGGGGTGAAGACTCTACACTAATGAGTTTGATGGAACAGACATGTGCCGCCCTGTTGACTGTGCACCCCCTCTTAGGGGATGTGCGGTACCGTCTAAACGTGTCATCGCGGGTGAATAGCGAGGATGAAGAAAATATCTAAGACAACGAGTGACAGACAGACAGACAGACTGGATGAGTGAATGAATTAACGAGTAACGGAATTAAAGATGCAGCTATGCTCCCTGGATCAATTCTAGCAAACTATATTAGGGCCTAATGATATTTTTTTTTTTTGTAATTATAATACGTGTATTTCAAATTGCTAATCGTGCTTAATGAATGACAGGAATGGGAAATGCATACACGATTTTAAATACAAAAAATCTGAAGAGAAAATATCACATGAACCATGTAGGTATACAAAGAATAATATTAAAGTGGCTGGATGCTTGATACACAAACGTTACGTAAACACACACATATTTAAATTTATAAAAGCTAACCGTTCATTAAATATATTGAACTGACTTTATGTGAAATAGAAGTACCTTCATCGTAGTGGTATATTTAAATTTAAAATTTGCGTGCTGTGGAATAAATGTCTGTTACTTCTGACATTCGAAGCTAAATAGTAGGCTTTATTTGGTAGTCTGTGGGCCCAAAGGTTTGTTAGCGTGATTACAGGACCCTGCCACTGGTTACCACTGAGAGGCACTTGCGGTTATCAACTAAACCAGTCTGTAATAAAGAATAAATAACATCAGCGGAACTCAGCGAAAATGTTCCCCATATTTGGATTAATACTCGGTTGATCAGACCTACACACATACAACGTTCAAAGCAGGCGGGTATCCTCAGCCCGTCCAGAAATTCAAAATGTTTCTGATGACGATCTATGACGACTCTTTGTCTGATTATTCTGAAGGAGCGCGATCATGTATCGAGCGAACGCTGGGTTAGGGCGGTATCGCACTAGGATGCCATGGCAGCGACACCAACAGCGATGCCATGGCGTCCAGCTGCCAGCTTTCGACGCCAGTAGAGCGAACAGATGGATGTTGAAGTAATAGCAGCGTAGGGAACAGAAAATGTGGGTGTATCCTTTCGTAGCCGACCGTCCTACAAGTGGAATGTTTTGCAAAATATACTCTGATTTAAGAAAATATCCTGATAAGTTCTTTAGCTATCTGCGTTTATCCATAGGATCATTTGACGAATTATTAACTATATGTGAAAATTATTTGACAAAACAAGATACCATTCTGTGAAAGTCCATCAGTCCTGAAGAGAAGCTGTTCGTTACAGTAAGGTTAGTATTGTCTTTTACTATATTCCTGTAATTTTTATAGATTTTCATTGCGGATGCTGTGTTTATGAAAGCTAGTGACTATAAAATAAAAAGCAGTATTTATTAAACAATAATTACTACAACCCTGTTCAACAAATCAACATTATCAGATCAAGAAATGAAGGGTTATTAGGAAGGAGAAATGTCCACTTTTATCACTTTGGAGGGAATGAGATTTACCTTTATCAAAACTATATACCTGGTGTGAATTTCAATTCTGTAACAAAGAAATTAAGTAAAAAAATTCTCCATACACACACTTTGCATTGTTAAACGTCCATACACATTGTGCATTATTGAATTTGAAATGTTTCAGTTCTTGCGAATCACATGTAATATTACATGAACAAACGTTATTTAATAAAACATTATAAAAGCAGGTTTCTTCAGTTGCCATATTGGAAAGCGGCCCCACAAATAAAGCCACAGAAACACTTCTTACCTAATTCTTTCTTTTCTACTGTATATAAATCCCCTCCTCCAAATATTTGCATAAGTTCTTCTCAGTTTCTTTTTTTCAAGTCCCGGTTTGCGTATTCAATACAAGATGAATCCCATAGTCGGGGCTGAATTTCAATTACCAATCTTTCCGTGTCGAAATTGTCCATGTTTGAAAGAACACAAGCACATACACGCACGGACGTCAATGGACTGGCCTGTTGATTTGTCCTTGGCCGTGGCAACGATGCCAGTAACATTTTCACTTGGCATCGTCGTTGGCAGCGATGCCATGTTGGAAGCGCTGCCAGACGGATGCCAGGTGCGATATAAGACTACTAAATTAATACATTGAGTTTGGCCGAGATGCTGGCAGCTGCGCCATGGTCTCCCGTTGGCATCCTAGTGCGATACCGCCCTTATTCGAATACCACTGCTGGACTCTCGCCTATTAACACACGACCCAATAATTCTGGGAAGTTACGCCCAAGAATAAGCCAATGGCGTCCAAACCACGATAAAGCAATCTGGGAGAAAAATACCATCAACAGTGTGTGTCGTTGAAAGGGGGTAATTGTAGTAACGAACATTAATTTATGGTCGACATATCGGTCCATAGATATCGACGTTTAATAAATACTGACCGGTATTAATATAAAGGAGGAACAGTAAAACATTTATTACGCTCACACAATAAAACTATTCAAATTTACTGTATAAATCGCATAGTGTAAATTATAGGTCTCTTTAGCTACTCGTAAAATGGAAAAAAACAAACAAACAAAAATAATTTTTACTTAGTAATACTGAAACCTATGCTATAATTAAAAACCTTGTTACAGGCACAATCAAAAATCTGTAAACTTACAGTCGTTAAATCGATTTACAAATAGCCTATCGATATATCTGAGCATGCCTAGAGAGTTCACTAAGCCTTCTGGTACAGGAAGAACACGGGAAACCTGACCGAGGTGTAGGAAGGCAGAAGGTAGGTAGGAACGGGAAAGCTTGTTAATTTACAGGGTTTCAATATCAGGAAGGTGGGAGACAGCCAACAGCCACTGTCACCGCTATTACCCCCATCCCATCCCACCCCTCTTCCTATGTCAGTAATTAGTAAATATTGCAGATTAAGATGATATATTGCATCAAGCAGGCAACATCCAGCAGAAGAGCTTCAGACAGGCGCATGCAACGTGAAACAGTGACACATGACATAAAGAAAAGAAATCGATCAACAATTTCGCAGCGGAGTTGACATGTCTTTCGACAGATGACATCAGAATCACACGTATTCACGTAAACAAAGGCATATTTACATTAATACAAGTACTAAGCATACGTCTCTTGGCCTGTATTGGTATTATGAAACAGATACTATGCAGTATGCGTTCTGATCTTGTCTGCAAACAAATTGGCAGAACTTAAATGCTTTAATGCAGTGGTATTCAACCTGGGGTACGCGAAGATATCTTCGGGGGTACGTGAAATTTAAAAAGAATTTTGATAAACACTGAATAATCAGTAATGTAATTTATTTAATTTATTTTAGATGTAGATTATATACTATGTATAACTTGAATTATACACCAACAACTTTGGGGGTACAAAGTTGAAGAGAAATTATATCTGGGGATACGCGAACAAAAAATAGTTGAATACCACTGCTTTAAAGAATTCATCTTTCCATTACGTAATTGAATTCAGATATCCCATTCAGCATTTTACGGTGGCAAAGATGCTCCCCCGTACAGAACAAAGCAAAGTTATCATTTTCCATATTTTAGTTTTCAGAAACCTTCCAGATCGTAATAAAAATGCAAACAACTGTTACTGCAATTCGTCCCGGCAGGAACTGCAAGTAGGGGCCTAGAGCGCCAAGGCAGGCGTTTCATACAGCGCCGAAGTGTGCTAATCGCGTCTATCCTTTCTTACCTTGCTAAAACGACCACAGACCAAATTATGACGGAAATGTCAAAGGTACAGTAACAGGGACGAATCCGTGCGCTTCTCCTAAGTAACAACCTTACGGGCAGAAGAAAAACAAACGAAAATTCTGCGTAAACCAAAGACATTACCGACGCAGGAACTGAGACAGCGACGCTGGGAAGTAATGTTTAAAGTATGGACAGTATATGCTTTCTTATCAGCTACCCCTCTGATCCCCTTGCCATAATTTCCAGCGGACATGGAACGCAGAATTTCGTCCCGACTACTCCAACCAATCGAATTGATTTATTCATCCGTGGCGTAAACAAACTTCCACTCATAGAATCAGATTCAGCTGTTTTTAATTTTATGTCTTATGCATTCGTTCACAAAATGTATATATGAACGCACAATGGGGAGGTCGTGTCATCGCTTTTCACCTTAAAAACTTATTGAATTACTATGAAATATTTCAATGGGTGGTAGAAACCAAATTTTTTCGAACGAATGTATGTAATGTCGGTTCGCAAACAAGGTTCACACATTACCTAATTTTCTTTAACAATATCGGTAATGTCAGTACTCTTCTTCTTCTTCTTCTTCTTATTCTTCCTCCTCCTCATCCTCTTTGAGATGGACTGGTTGCTATCAGCCCGTCCCGAGTTCAGAAGATTAAAATTTATCTTTCCATCGACTTCTTGGGTCATTCAGTATCAGTCTTAATTTCTGCTTTCATTTGGCATTTTAATTACCTCCTTACTGCCTCCATCATCAAGGCGACTCATTGCAAGGACCTTTGAACTGTTGTTAAACTTCCACCAGCCGACACAGAGCTACAACCCAGACGACAGCCATCTTCGTACTCATCCACGTAAGAACCTCAAATCCTACAGTAAAGCAGTAAATTTTTCAAAAGGACCGGCACTGTTTCACAGTGAACAGCTCTGCAACTGTAAGCATTACTAGCATATTTAAAAATAATTACGAAGATGATAAATATGTCGTTAAAATCGCAGAGACGTTATAACCACCCAGACTGAACATACGAAACTAAATTCATGTACGAGGGCATATGAAATAATTTAATTTGTCAGACTATGCTTGTCCCTGAAAGTCACACAAAACGCATAACACAGTTCGACCGCGATATTTCTTCGAGGTGAACCGCGTCCTCTTCAGCACATTTAGAAAGTATCAATGGGAAGGCAAAGGTAAAAATGTTCAGTAAAGAAGTAATGAGTTACTAAGAAAGACTAGAAACAAACCAGACAGTTGTTACATAAGGCTAACTAGACTTATCGGAATACAATTTCAACTAAGGCGAATACATTCTCCTGAAAGAATTTGGTTAAAGCAGTGAAACAGTCTTGATTAATTTTTGTCGTCTATCGTCAATGTCTATAATTGTATTTCGTTAGAATGACAAACGGACTACTTTGTGTTCATCCCTTCTAGAATAACGCCTTCCATCCCTTCTCTGTATTTAGGATTGCAAGAGCTTACCCCCTGTGATTCCGAACGTAATAGAGAATTGCTTGGTTAAAGCTGACATTAAGGAAATATCGGGGGATGGGAAAACGCGCGAAGATGCCTCTACCATCACCGTCGTCTTTCAAGATTAGTAATAACCATAGTCACGTCCCGAACAAAATGCACAATCCAGTTCCTCTGTCACAGGAAAACTGTGTAAACAGAGATATCCATGTGTATTTGAGTTACTAACGCATTAAAGTAGGAGCCGGCTACGGACTGGGCGACCGGGGTTCGATCCCCGACGGGGGCAGAGGATTTTTCCTCTAGCCTCTGGGGTCCACCCAGCCTCCTCTACAATGAATACCGGGGTCCTTTCCCGGGGGTAAAGCCAGCCGGGGCGTGATGCTGACCACTCACCCCCATCTAGTGCCGAGGTCAAGGAAGAGAGGAGCTATACCTCCACTCCCCCCCAAGCGCCTACATGGCCTATAGTGGGACAGCTTTACTTTACTTTTTTAACAATCATTTCGGGCCTATTGAAGTTAAAAAGGAGTTTCTAATTTACCCGCTGATATTTTTAGAAAATTACAAAAGCAGAACACATATCCGAAGCAATACAAAAGAATGGCCGATGTAGGCCTTCTGGTTGGACCTGCAGACAGATAACAACGTTCCGGAAGAACGTATTACCTTCATGCTCTGAAGACGGAGGTATTACGTTCCTCCGAAACGCTGGTAGCTTCACCGCCGTGAGAACCTCAAATCTCAAATACGTACACAGAAGCAGTAACCTTACAGCTATTGACGTGTACGTGTTAAAAGAACTTTTAAGTAACCGTCACTGAGGCAGTAAGAAAGATCCCGGTTCGTTCGTGTGGGGATTGTACCCTCCGTTCTTCGTCTTCTTGTTCTTCTTTGTAAGATGCGATGAACAAACGAAGCAACATCTGCCGCACATTGACTGTCTATAATACTGGTACAGCGAACGCTCTGTTCACTTCTGCACGATCTTCCTGGTTCCTACTGTCACACAGTGTCTACTGCTGCTCACTCAAGAAGCAGTGAACACCAACACTGCCCAATCTCTTCACGATTCATTCCCGGGCGGTTGGTGATAAGCCACAGTAATAAGAAAGAGAATTCAAATTCCTGAAACGTGGTTCCTGGGGCACACTGATCGCACAAGGACGATGCACAAAAAGGAAAACAAAAACACAAAAGAAGAATTAAATTCTAAGGGTTATTATTAATGCCCGACAGGACGGAAGATAAACGTTACGTAAGTAAAGCATTGAAGTACGTACCATAAGCAAGAAGGAATAAAGGAAACAAACACTCTAAAGAGATGGACAGACAAAATCTGATCCTGAAATAGTCCAAAATACCTAACACGCGAAGCAGAATAACAAGAAACCACGTTTGCTTATTATTATTATTAAGTGTTCTGTCTGACGACAGGTCCATTGCTCTGCCCAAAAAGAGCTCTCCAGTTGTCCCTATTCTCGGCTTCTCGTTTTAATTCCTGGAACTTCATCTTCTTTCCTTGTTTCAGATCGTCGGTTAGCTGTATCAGTCTTCTTCCCAGTCCTCGCTTTCCTTCAACCTGGCCTTCGATGATATCACTCAGTAACCCATTCCTTCTCATAATATGTCCCAGCCAGTTAGCTTTCCTTCGTGTAATCGCCTGCAGAATGCTTCTTTGCTCGTTGACTCTCCTCAATACTTCTTCGTTGGTCACTCGATCCGTCCACCTGATCTTCTCTATTCTTCTCCAACACCACATTTCAAAACTCTCCAGGTATTTCTGTTCCTTCTTCCTGAGTGTCCAAGTCTCTGCTCCATACGTAACACTTCACTAGTTTCTTCTTCATCTCCAAGCCCAACTTGCTAGTGAGAAGTATCCTCTTCTTGACGAAGGCTGCCTTGGCCATGGCTATCCTTGCTTACAGAACTAAAAGTCTAAACACAGCTAATCTAAAATTCCGCCATTAAACAGGGACATAAATTGGTTACACATCGCTTCCTCGCTCACAATCTATTTTTATCGTAGGCTCCTAAATCCTTCCCTACTTTCTAAGTCACGGCTTTTCTAATTTTTTATCGAAAATTCTCTATGAATTTCTTGCTTCCTCATCCCAGCCGGATTCTCACCTCATCGTAGTCCCCTGTAATACATTACCCAACTAGGCGACCTGTATAAACCACCGAGTTTATTACCTAATAACCCCCAGATCTTCATTTACAGAGGACGCAAAATATCTCCAAGCTCGAGCTTTGTAAGAATAAGCGTGGAAGAGAAAATGGAAATGAAAATAGAGAACAAATAGGCAGAAATTAAATCTGCAAACAGCCAACACTTGAGCAAGTTTACTTTGTTGAATAGAAAGAATTACATGTACACAGTAAGCCTCCATTACCAATATTACAATGGCAACGGCTAAGCCCAAAATCTTTTACAGTAAATATTCACCGTACCATTTCAACGGTATCCACACGCATCATAAATATTATCACATATGGCCCAAAATCCCTTAAAAAAGCAAATGATAACCGAACAACCTACCAAAAATGTTTATTGCGCAAATATATAATAAAAATATGCCGATGTTGTGTTATGCAATAACAAATTTTATATCCCTCAATGATAGTGGTCTTGCTGTGCATTCCCCATTGCAGACAAATGATTTCACATGCCTCATGAACACGACATTGTTCGGATAACATTAATAATAAGTTGTTTATTTTATAATTATATCACTTTCACATACAGTAGACAAACACGTATCGGAATAGCAATAAATCCCAATGTTTCTTATATTTAAGTTTTAGGTTCCTAACAAACGTAATTACTATTGTAATTCACCACAAACCTAATACTGGATTATATAAAATTATATTAGATTAGCTTATATTAAATTCGCGGAAACAAAAATGATGAAATCAGGGTATTATGTCTGTGTTGATTATTAATTATGTAGGTTTTTACGTATTTTGATAATCCACAAACGTTTTTCAATCTGCACGAACAATACGTTGTCCTTCAAAAGGTTTCGAACTAATGAATTTTTCCCGGAAATTCCTCCGGCCTGCTGTCACATAAAAATATCCCCATCTGGCCTCAGAGCACAAATAATTGTCCATTCATGATCTAAATCGTAACCAGACGCTAAAAAATTATTAGCAGTTGGGGCTGTCGTATTAAGACGTGCAATTAGGCAGTACAGGAATACATCTCGCTACGAAGCGAGGCGTCTACGGTAAGCGCAGATATTAGACAAACGCATCACTGATTAATGTGATTAGTTAAGTCTATTTCAGCATGGAAGAGGAGACTGGGACCCAAATGGCAGCAGATCGCAGTCTCTCGCTTCGAACACACATACAACATACAGCAAGTCAAGCAAACCTAAATGGGAGGATGTCACCAACCATTACTGTCTTGATGGCAAAATGTTAGAATAAGCAGAGAAGACAATAATTTATACCTACGTGATTTTATGGAAATGACAGGTAATACAAAAGCGGGAAGCCATGGCACTCCCAGATGCTCTCAATAATGCCAAGCATTCTAAAATGATTTGAAATGCGAGAAGTTGGATTACACAATTAAGTAAGTCTGCCTCGATTCTGAACAACAGTGGCCCATATTTGAAACCACGCGCCTTATTCTATAATTTGCAGCACATGCAAAGACGTAGGCCACAAATGTCAATAAACTACAAGGATAAAAAAGGCAAAGCAGTCGTAAAAAATATTGCTACACAGAATATGTATTAGCCCTTTGGAACATTAAGCTCGTCTAAACAACATTTAAAATTTCCAGTCCGTACCGCATAGAAAACACAAAGCGTCTCCACTACAAAGGAAATTGTTAATGTGTACCTCAGGATTTTCGGTCAGGGCCGCGTTTGATATATCGTGTTAACCAACCTTTCAGCAAACAGCGCAGTTACCATTTTCAAGGTGGATGGCAACAGCAATGTTTGCCCAAAAGTCGAAGTTACGCTTTGGGGCTCCATCCGCGGAAACCTACAAACAAGAAGATCACGGAAATATTCTCTGCTAATTATGAGAATCATACAAAACCCATAATTACATTCTGTAAGGCAAAACGTATGTTACTAAATGTTAAAGCAGGTGGTACATGGAGTTACCAATGTGATTTAAAAGGTTAGGTGTAAAATACGGGAGATTATGTGCAATTTGTTCTCCTTAGTAGAAGGATAGAGAAGATCAGGTGGACGGATCGAGTGACCAACGAAGAAGTATTGAGGAGAGTCAACGAGCAAAGAAACATTCTGCAGGCGATTACACGAAGGAAAGCTAACTGGCTGGGACATATTATGAGAAGGAATGGATTAAT
>NW_019059724.1:1550262-1568658 GCF_000696155.1 Zootermopsis nevadensis | reverse complement strand
ATTGAATGCAACTCATTATGAAAAGACGCTCTGCACAACAAACACAACGCAGTCAAGAAATACGAGCAAATCTACCTACAGGCTTATCATAAAACAAGTGTTGGTAGCTTCGTTGGTTGGTTCATAATTTTCTATAAAGGGATTTTGCGATTTATTGGATAATATTAATGACTAGGCGTGTTAATTACTTTACAATTTCCCGTCATTCTTGACGGGCAATTTACTTGAATTTCATAAAGGTAGTGTTGCTCCTCTAACCTTTAAGTATCTCGTCATGAAGGCATCTAGTGAGTGTAGAGATTAACCTCCACACTCTTTGATGGAGGCGTGAAGCCGAGAACAGACCGGTCTTGACTCAGTAGAGAAGAAAGAAACTGCTTGTTGGCAACCGAACGCCAGAGTTCAGCCCGCAGCAAATCATTCAACTGCTTCAAAGTCCGATGATTACAGGTAAAACGCATGCATAAACCTTCTGAATAACAAGGTCATCATGTTAAAAAGGACGCAATATCTCAGAAAATTCGTATGAAACTCTGATTCGAACGTGTGACGGATACATTTCATCTGGAAAGAAAATAATGATGAAATGGATATTCGAGGAAAAGGTTATGAAGATATCAACTCGATGCAGCTACTTCAGGTAAAGATCAAAGTCGAAATGTTATAAATGACGGCTATAAATCTTGGACTCAGAAAAAAGGATCATTTGGATGCACGCAACTCGCTGATAAAAATGAACAGGCATAATCAAACACTGGCATAGGAATCAAATCAGGAGTGATGAGCGGGGGAGCACACACTGGAGACATCAGTGATGCCTATAAATTTATTCCAAAAACCTAACGATAAGAGACTTATTTCGGAGAAATAAATTATAGAATTGAGCTTAAAATGAACGGACACCATTAGTGCTGGTTGCATCCAACCAGTTCAGGATGACGCTCTTGTGAACAGGCGATAATATTTTCGGGTTAAATAAAAGGGCAGGCAATTTCTGGAACAGATGAGCAACCACCATGAGGACTGAACCCCATGGAGGCAATCAGGATGCCTAACGCGGGATTCAACCCGCGATCCCACAAGTGGTCCAAGGCCGCAACATGCCTTGGGCGGAAAAGCACCTCAAATCATCAATGCATGATTCTACGAGACGAAACCAGGTTAATTTCCAGTCCATTTCCGAACGAGTTCTTGATTAGCTCCGTCTTTGCCACACCCAGTTCGCCATGGCTGTATTTGTATAGGCATTGCGTGGAGGCATCATCTAGTCTGGCCGTGTGACAGCGTTTTTATTAAGGTAATAAGTTGACTGACAAGGGAGTTGGTATGCGATGCCGTTGGCGCGGGGCGCGAATATGTTGGTGATGTCATCCAGTGGGTTACATGACATGACATTCCCTACAGCATCAAAGCTTTCTTCGCGGAACACGGCACGTGAATTGCAAACTTGGTTGTTTATCGAGGCTCTATCAACCGCAGAGACTATTCAGTGGTAAAAGAGATTAGATCATCACTGTAATGGATTGTTTTCAGAACAAGTGCTCAGGAAAATATTTACATCCGAAATGAACCTACTAGGATCCAAAGGTGGGCTGGGCATGTAGCTAGTTTCGGGTGAATACGAAGTACATAAAGAATTTTAGCGGGGAAAACAGAGCAAAAATGCTGATTTCGAATAATAAGAATTAGGCGGTAAGATTAGTGATGTCATATATGATAATAATCACAGATGTTAAGGAAACAGTCTGTGAAGACGAAAGATGAAATGAACTGACATGGACTTGTCCAATGGTGAGCGTGTTTCTGATAAAATTGGATCTAATGGTTGGAAACCATTATAGATCGTGACATTCTGTATTTTCTCGGGGGATAATTAAGAAAATTTTCATTTAGGACAATACATAACCCGCTCAAAATTATAATCCTCAACCGGATATGTGTCCGGCACAAGGCAGTATATCACCCAAACTGTACACGACTTTGGTTTCAAGTATCGGACACTGCCTATGCGTTCCAACGTTTGAACCAACTTTGGTGTGGACACTTTATGCTACTGGACGCCACGTCAATCTTTAACTTGATTAATTCTTGCAATCAGTAACACGAACTTATGAGGTGGGAACGATACTAGACGTCACGAAATTCAGGTTCCTGAAATGATGCATGGGAACATACCTCAGTTAAATTTTTGTCACAGTAAAGTCAGTTGCATAAATGAAAACACTGCAGTCGTATCAAAATGTTCATGCAGACTTTAGTTTGACAACGATTATTAATGGACCAGTGAGCTACGAATATTAAATGTAATGTGGATACATTCCTACAAGTTGTGTACGGCGGAGACACGTCACTCGGAAGCTATGGGGTAAAATCCCACAAATTTAACGTCTACGTGGAATCTGTATGCAAGCACCAAGTTTTTTCCAAAACGAAAATAAAATTACACTACTGTTGAGTTATAAACTTGCATTACAGTACCTAAACAGGGCTGTAGCATCAGAAACAGGAAAACTGTCCCACTGTTAGTCTGTACAGTATAAGAGAACAGTATATGGGTACTGTATGAATCTCTTTCTTAAACAAGCGACAGGATTCTTTGAGGAAGGATATGACGGTAGCAAAGGCTCTACCTGTACACGTCGGCAAAGAAAAAACGGACACCCCTAAGCGGTTGAGACCCTGAGATACCTGTGAGTTCAAGTGCTGCCAACTTTGACACACTTCTCTTGTACTCATACAGTGAAAGACAGAACTTAACAAAACGTGTTCCCTCAGCCCTCAAAGATCTGGGGAAAAGTACAAAACAAAAATATGGTAGTTCTCCAATTTCACACTACACCACTCTTAGGTTAAATTATTTTACACAATATTTTAAAAATCTCTAAAAATAGGAATTATAATTATTATATCTCCACTACCTCACTTGGACTCCAATTACTATGATAACATTTAAAAAGAACATCCAAATGAAACGAACAAGAATGGAAGCGGTCACCTGCTCCTACCTGATACCTTCTCGCAGATATATCCTACCGCATTCACGCGACGTGGTAATCATATCTAATGTGGTTACTCTAGAGTCTATGGAAGTAACTAACTAACTAGATGGCTTACCGAACCCGAAGGTTCATCACCGAATTACCCAAAGCCCTCCACCGGACCCTGTCCTGGGCCAACAAAATCCAGTCTCCTTCAACTCCTATCTCCCATAGACCCCGCCTGAGATTATCCTCCCATCTACGTCTAGGTCTCCCCAGCGGTCTCTTCCCTTCAGGTTGGAACTACCGTTTTTATTTAAAATACGTATTCATGTTTCTGTTACAGCAACATCAAACGAAACAAATGAATGGCACAGTCCTATTTAGGTCACTTCGTAGATACAAACATATAGACCTAACTGAAAAGTTATTCACTACAAATATCCGCAAATTACTTTTCCTCGTATCACATTAAATATTCATCACAACGAAAAATGTCTCAAATAAAGTAGTAAATTATGAGATATATTTTATTTTATGACAAAATATATAAGTTCGATCGGAATTTAATGAAAAGCATAAATATAGCTTGTTCAACCAATAAGAATCAAAACTGAACGCACTCAATAACGTTCAGTGTAGTGCCCCAATACCAAATTTCATAAAATTCTATCAGCAATTCTTAAAGTAAAACATGGCGACGGACGGACATACACCATGTATATATTATACGTTCAGTTTCTACACCTTGTGCAATGACGGTATAAAAATACGCAAATTCCAGGTCAGGGGAGAATTTATACACAGAGCAGGTCGACACGTGTTGGTATATAGGAACATTTATTAAGCGATCAGAGCAAGCCCTGACTCCTTTTTCTACTAGACACCGACTTCTGTATGATGTATGGAGCAAATTTTTCAATTTTTTTAGACGGAAGAAATGAGGAATGGGGAGGAGACCGACGAATATAAGTACAAGGCAACACCACAATCAGAACCCCGAATACTGTGGGAATACTGCTTTTCTTGCAGATAAAGTTTGACATCCCATCAACATTTCTTTTCATTCTTTTTTATACTTCTTTTATTATTACTCTCATCTTCGTCTTCTCCACTTTATACAAACCATTTCAATTTGTGCGGCAACAAACAGTTTTGTGATATTGCACAATACGAAAGAGAACCTTCCACGTCTTGAATACTAAGTGACGCAAGTGACTTAATCTGTCTGGACCAAATATTTTCAATAACTTTATATGCGTCCGGTAACGTCTCAAATTTATACATCAAGATGCGCATTACAACAACGACGTACGGGTTCTCCAGATAGACCAAGGAAAATGTCACACGTTGAATTACAATGTTTCGTCCTATTCCCCCAAATATTAGGAACTATACAAGGACCTGTCACACCCTAACTTTTGCTAGCAGCATTTCTGGGGGTGGTTATGATCAGTGTTTGTTTTTCTTATAATCGATGTTCAAGGCGTTAACGAGAAGCACGCAAAGAAAGATACGGACAGTTTTATACATCAAGTATCATTTTGCTCAATTAAATACCACGCTACAAAGAACTAATTTTGTCAGCCTGACTTATTTCAACCCGTAATAACCCGGAGGATTGGTCAGCCTCGCGCTCCGGCTGACATATTCTTCGACAGTAAAACCCCCCAGTATCTGCTGGAAAGGAGGCTGGGTGAACCCGAAACAGATCTAAGCAAAATCGGTGTCCCTGGGGACCAAATATTTTCAATAACTTTATATGCGTCCGGTAACGTCTCAAATTTATACATCAAGATGCGCATTACAACAACGACGTACGGGTTCTCCAGATAGACCAAGGAAAATGTCACACGTTGAATTACAATTTTTCGTTCTATTACCCCAAATATTAGGAACTATACCAGGACCTGTCACACCCTAACTTTTGCTAGCAGCATTTCTGGGGGTGGTTATGATCAGTGTTTGTTTTTCTTATAATCGATGTTCAAGGCGTTAACGAGAAGCACGCAAAGAAAGATACGGACAGTTTTATACATCAAGTATCATTTTGCTCAATTAAATACCACGCTACAAAGAACTAATTTTGTCAGCCTGACTTATTTCAACCCGTAATAAACCGGAGGATTGGTCAGCCTCGCGCTCCGGCTGACATATTCTTCGACAGTAAAACCCCCCAGTATCTGCTGGAAAGGAGGCTGGGTGAACACGAAGCAGATCTAAGCAAAATCTGTGTCCCTACTGAAAAATCAAAGTTACTCACGTAGCTAGTCACTTAACTGACTGAGTTGTCCATCCCGACTCAAACATACATGAACAAATAATACGAACGTCTGTTGTACTATCAAGGGATGACCCTAATATCAGTTTCGCACTCACTACATTTATTGGTCGCAGTTTCCGCTCCTCTACTGACAACACTCAAATCCCTTAGTACAATGTAATTTGAGATAACTGGTTGACTCGGTATTAAAATTAGCCTTGCTCCGTTCCCCTTTACACAGATTACAAGTCCACGCTTCGGTGATTGATAGGGCTTACCGAATGGGTTTCTTTAATGTTAAAAAATAGTAGCATATAAGAAGACAGGTCCCATTTAAAATTCGAGCAGCTTTGTATACGCAAAAAAGGGAGACCTAGCTTGATATTTTTACGTATTCTCCAGTGAAATAGTCGGAGAAAGGGAAATAAGTTATAGAGGAATATAAAAGAAGAAGTATTAGTTCTGCAGTTTTGTGGGAAGATTTATTAAGGATACGGTAGGAGAAGTGACAGTTGTCACACATTAGAATAATCAGAATATTGTGATTAACTTTTAAAGTGGGGAAAAATGAATCTGTTCCCTTCATCTGAACACGGAGAAGTAAAACAAGAGTTAGCAGATACTAACGAAGGCAAGACCGGCTACAGGCAGCGTGGCTAGGGTTCGATTCTCAACATCGGTAAAATTTAATGACATGTTAGACCTCACTTACGAAGACTCGGAGAAATATGCACCCGCCGCCTTAAAAGACAAAACTGAGATGACGTAGACGGCAAGGATAATATTAAAACGCAAATTAAACAGGATGTTCGCTTGGGATGAGGTCTACTTGCGGACTCACATAAATACAACGTCTTATTTTTTATTTATTTAGTGTTCTGTCTGCCGACAGGTCCATATGAACAGGATCCTTCCATCCTTTTCTCGGACTGGGCCCTGTTCATATACGTTCTTGGCAGATGATCCAGAAGTGGTTTGCCATTGCCTTCTTCTGTGTGTGAATGGAGTAATTGTTGGGATGCCACGGAGAAACCGGGGAAGCCCCCGGAGGAAAACTCCGTGTTGCCTAGACCACGGCCTTGCCCAACACAAGTTATAAATTTGGGCACCACCGGGAATCTAACCCGGGACCCCAGGATTACAAGGCCAGCGTTCTAACCGTTCTTATAACACTATTTCACTGAAACAATTCATTGGTAAGAGCAGACGCAAATACTCCACTATTTATAGTGAAGTAGCATGGGTGAGATTTTAACCATGCATCAACATTAGCTACGACGTTTTTTTCAGACTGCCTCCTTATCTTCCTTTGTAAAGGACATTCGTAGAGCGACAAGGAAAGAAGCAGACGCAAAGAAAAAGACAGCGAGAAAAACTTATTGCGCCGGAATCAGGAAGAAAATCAAGAATGAAAAGTTATTTCTGTTATCGACTTATACCCTAATCCCCTTCCGCACTGTGAAATAAATTACACGGCTGATTAATGAATAATCGTATGATTGATTGAGCACGTCGACTCAAAGCTTAGCAAAGTACTCAGAAGATTTCCCTTCTGCATAGCTCAGACGAAGACGCGGGGGGAAAAACGGGATGATACTTTTTTTTAAATTATACTATTACTGATGACGGGTGTCCGGGGCAAGGGCGATCCGAACGAAGAACTGTCAAACTGGGCTGCATTTTATTCTACCGCTACGGTAATAAGACAAGAGTGAACTCTGTAGGCATCTGCGTGAACTGGAACATGGCAGTCTTGAGTGTCTGAATCAACTGCTAAACTTACTTCACTTATGATACATCACATTTACACGACTTCAAAACGGTACCTTTAACCCCAAGGTTCAAAGACCAATAGTACCATGGCCAATGAACCTGAGCCAGTTCCATCGAGTACAGTAGGCCTTTCTTTTTTATCCGAGTAGTGGTGTCCCTGATTCGACTCTTCTCATACGACACTTATTATTTATTTAGTGTTCTGTCTGACGACAGGTCCATATGAACAGGATCCTTCCATCCTTTTCTCGGACTGGGACCTGTTCATATACGTTCTTGGCAGATGATCCAGAAGTGGTTTGCCATTGCCTTCTTCTGTGTGTGAATGGGATACCACGGAGAAACCGGGGAAGCCCTCGGAGGAAAACTCCGTGTTGCCTAGACCACGGCCTTGCCCAACACAAGTTATAAATTCGGGCACCGCCGAGAATCGAACCCGAGACTCCATGATTACAAGGCCAGCGTGGCTATATACGACACTTATCAGGTGAGTTATGTAAGTAATGAACTCTAGGTAAAACAAGACGCCTTGCCTTTCTAAACTGACGACTAAATAAACAAAATTATAATCTAATCTCTTGTTTTATACGAGCCTGACATTTGATGTCTGACAGAGAAGACAATGACTGGGTGTATTAAGTCTTCTCGCACGGCTTAGTCTGGTAAAAGTTTGCCGACGTTTCGGAGGTGTTTGCTGCTTCCATTATCTAATCGCATTGACTATCGAGGCAGCAAGTACGTTTAAACTTTCGTAAAATTCGACCACAGTACACGGCACAACAAACCAGAAGACAGTCATTTTCATACTCGCTTCCGTGAGAACCTCTAATCTCACCTAGCCCAAAACTAGATAACTCGTACAATGTCATAATCGCGGAAGCTTTGAAAATTTGACGGATTGGCAGATAATAAACTGAATATTGACAATAATCATAAATTAGAGTTGCACACACACAACCTTAAGATTCACTAGCGATGGTGATAACGACATTGCAAGATGTGTCCTTTTGGAAATAATCCAAAGTAGAAATGTCACTTTGGTCTCATGACAGCTGACATGTCACATAAATTCCCAATAGATGGCAAACCCCCCACAGTAGCGCGCGTTCTACAGACGAAACTGAGCACAAAAAGGAGCACGAAACGGACGGACGGACGGAAGAAGACAGAGCGTTGTGTTGTACCGGGAACATCACCAATATTACCTTTCTAGGAAACAGTTGGGGCTGTGCTGATTTTTGATATGGTATTGTGGTATATCTAATAGCCAGACAGCCATACAAATGCAGAAGACGCGTGTCTGGATTCTTGAGAATAAAAACGGATGTGATATCCACCCCTCTGCCACAAGCATTACTTTGTATGACACATATTGGGAGGCCATAAAATGCATTACCATCGACTCATAAGTGACACAGAGAATTCTTCCGTTCTTTCTTCTGCATTAACTGAGGCTAAGTGCCGTGCTCTAAAACAACAAAATCGGTAAGCGGCCACCAGAAGGTCCATAATCAAACAATATCATTAATATAAAGGAGTATAGTACAGTAATAAGAAAGTCCTTGATACATTAAGAAATTTAACAGCTCAAAAAATATTATACACATAACAAAGCTGTTTTTATTAGATAGGATAACTCACAAGAGATTCCTTTAGTTAACCTCAGAAGTCTAAAGTACATCTAAATAATATTTAAAAATTCAGATCTTACCTAGAAGAAAGCAACATCTCCACTACAAGAATAAACTCACATGTTATTCCAGGAAAGTGTAAACGTTTATGGTGAGAACCATATGAAAGCAACAAATACGATGTGTAGGCAAAATTCATGCATTTATTAACTGAGTTCTCTAGACAGAAGACAGTGCCCAACACCGGGTTTCTGCAGACTGTGGGTTGTTGCGCCCTGATGACGGAAGAGCATGACCTCTGAAACGTCAGTAAACTTCTACCAGACTACACGGCGGAACAACCCAGAAGACAGCAATCTTTCAATGCATAGCTTCCACTGAGCACATAACAGCTGTCCATGCCTCAAACCATCGCCATGTTTATTATGTTTAATATTCAGAAATTCTTCACATAAAATTTGTGGCTATACTCAAGAACTATTACCACATTAAACACAATGTACTTGCCTTAGAAATGTCACTAATGGGAACTTTCAAGACGCAAACGTAGATGGGAGGAAAATGTTGAAATATGATCTCACAGAAACAGATGTAAGCTACGGGTGTCCACTGGATTCATGTGGTTCAGTACAGGACCCTTGGCGAATTCTTGCAAACATGTTAATGAACCTTAGGACCCCATAAACAAGTGATATAACGCCTAGCGGAACAATTTTCAGTGTCTTATGGAGTCTGTTAAATAGAGTGAGTGAATGAATTAGTGTCGTTCTCATCTAAGAGTTCCCACGGCCGGTATGTTGTTTTATAGATGACAGGGAATTCAATACATAAGCCTCAAATTGCATGATTTACGTAAGTTTCATAAGAATTCGTCGCTGGCTAGGAATTTGTTAGGATGGAACATACGCACACATGCGCGTACAAGCATGGAGGCATAAGGAATGTTGTACATTCTCGGTCAAGATAAGAACAGACTATTCGATCTGCAAACCTGCCACAGTGCAGGGAGGACAAGCCCGTCGTTATTGTCCGAGAAAACTGGCAAGACTTATATCGTACTTGCTTACAACAAGTCTGAATGCGGAAGAGTGATGCCAAATGCGATACAGACACACTGTGACTGATGGCAGGCGATGGCAGAATACTAAAATATGAGCTACTTCTAGCCAGCAATGCCATCTGTTGCGGGGCGGATAGAAACCCAACTCATCTGAAGTCATTTCGTAACCAGCCCTCCGAACCCTCGCCCGAACCACCCAAGTCAAAGTCAACTAAAAAAAATGACAGCCAACAAAACAGAAATCAATTATCATTCTTTGCTGTTGTTTCCAAGAGCCAGAAAAGCTTAAAAAACATGGATTTAAAGTCATGTGCATTGGTTAAGCTTTGATTTCATGCCTGACATACGCACCGAATTAATGCTGTGTGTGGAACATGGTAAAACAAAAGTCCTCTGGTACGTAAGACACATTACAAAGCCAGCTATAGCAATAACTACACTGTAAAAGGGTAGTACACTGAAACTCGCCACGACGCGGGCGGTGACGTCAGCTGGTTGCGACGATGATTACACGGTGCAAGAAAAACTACTGGATCTTACTATAAAGAAATAATAACGGTAACATATCCAAGGTCAATGTTGTGACCCCAAAATCACTTCGGTTCCAATAATTATCTCCATTCTGGGGTCCACCTAGCCTCAGCCTCCTATCGAGTAGATACGTGTAAAGAGGCTGAAGGGTGAAGCTAACCTCTCACCTCCGAGGTTAAGAATGCGTGGCGTCATACCTCCACACCTTCATACGTCTGCACTGCGTGGTGCTTTGAAAAGAACAAGGTGAAATTTTTCGTTTATAATTTCCTTTCAGTAAAGTGGCTTCTAATTAGGTGGACGACCAACCAGGAGCAAAGGCCTTCCTCTTCGCCACCCTTCGTCCAGACCGCCCTGTGAGACACCCAGCCTCCAACTCAGTGTGGGCCAAGGGCTCATTTCCCCCTGGTAAAGTAGATGGAACGTGAAGATGACCTCGCCTACATCTACGCGCGGATGCTTGGCTCCATTCCACACGCCTTCAAGCCGTCGTACGGTGACCATCTTGCCTTCACCTTTACAACGCAATCTGTCACAAACATCTGATGCGCAGTTCACGAAGTCAAGGACTTATTACAATGGCCATCTCCAACACTGCGATTACTGGTTAATAAAATGTAAAGTAAAGCTGGACCACTATACGCCATGTAGGCACTTGGGGGGAGTTGAGGTATAGCTCCTACTCATTCTTGACCTCGGCACTAGATGGGGTGAGTGGTCAGCATCACTCCGTGGCCGGCTTTACCCCCGGGAAAGGACCTCGGTACCCATTGTACTGTTGTTAAATACAACTCAGATAAATTGGGATCTTCCGAATAAGTTAATGTATTATGGGGTAATTTCACAATCTTACGTCCTCCAGAAATCAAAGCAAATTCATCCACAACTACACCTACATTGAACCGAGGGAAAGGAACGCAGATTCCAAAGTCTCAAATTTTAACGCGAACTTGTCTTCATGGCGCTGTAATTATTACAACTGGCGTGGATGATATTTTACTAACCGGGTTCAGGTAATGAGTCACTAATTTTAACTTGCTGGAAAAGCTACTATAAAAATTATGTGGCACTGAGGTTCGATATTAAGTCATTGTTTAATTTTATTTTGCTGACTTAAACAAATAACCAGTGTGAACCAAAGAATCTTAAACCTACCAACTATCAAGAGTCCTACACGCATCAAATATCCCGTGTGAGTGGAATGTGTTACATTCTGTCAGAACTAAACTTTATTCAACAGGCGGTTCGGTCGGAAACACACAGAACTGAGGTGCACTTGCAAACACAACTGTCGAGTGAGTTAGTCTACGCATTTATCTAACGACATCAAGCCCCCAAGAACACGATTCAAAATCAGGCATAATCAATGCGTACTACAAAACATACAACAAGATCTTCCTCCTTCCTTATTGAATAAAAGCAAAGTGTACTTCCACTCTGCATCGGAACAACTTGCGTTCAGTCGTCATTGTTTTCCGATCTGAACAGTAGTTTCATCTCCTTTTGCTCCAGACTCAGCGCCATATTTGGATAATCGAAATTCAATTAAGCCATTAGGGAGCGGGGAAGGAGTTCGCTGAGTGGGTGGGGTGGTACCAGAAGGGGACAGAGGGGGGGGTGGTAAGAGGGTAAAGGCGGAGGGTTTGATTTATTGGACCGGTTCCTGCCGATGACATCACCACCATAGGTTATCTCTTAATAGCTGCACTATCCATAACTTACTCCAGGAAACAAACATAACTTTTGCCGAAATGTAAAAGATTTTGGGAATTATAAATGATCAAGTGAGAGAGTACGGTCGGAGGAGGTTAAGAGAACAAATGACCTCCCACATTAAAGGTTTCTAATACATTACATCTCTGGGTTTGTTGGCTCAAGATACGTGAGGATCGCTTATAATCTATGGCTAAGAACGTCTGGCATTCCAATGCAGATCACAGCCACCTTCTAAACTCACCTACGCTAATTACTGTACTTTGCTGAATAAATTATGGCCTCACACACCTATAAATTTTAATCAAAATTCAGTAAAATATAATCGATGAAATTAGTGCATTTGGAACAACGGACGGCCATTAAACAGTGTTACGAATTCAAACCATAACAAATAAATCCTTATGAGAGATAATTCAGTCAATAAGTATTATCCCGAGTTGCTGAACTCTAGAAAACTTGTGGCCAGACAAAATGATTAAGGAGATAAGAGTAACAAAATATTTGTTTTCGGGTGATATGTGCCCTTTTCGGAATGTCAGTGACTGAACACAAAATTCATAGAAGCAACTTCATAGATTTTCTATGAAACAAGAGAATTTTGTGTTCTATATCACAAGCAACACGATGGTATTTCTTTTGACTAAAGAAAACAATTCGGAGAGGAGATCTTGTTTTGTTCTTAAAACCGTCGAAAAAAGACACGCAAGGCACAGAGACACATCTACTTGCAATTCAATTTTTATATGAATAAGATTCTCTAATAAATCACAGAAGAACAGCCAGACAAACTTTCTCATGCAATTTCATTCTTGGAGTAACAGCGTCTTAACACGTCAAGTCCTATTACATAAGCTCCAAGATTTATCTTCAAAATTTTAGTTTTAATCAAAATCGAACATTAAGACTGAAACCACGCCGAAAATGAACTAATTTTGTAAATTGATTACTGAGCTATGCAACGATCAGCGTCTAGTGATAGGACAGCAGAAAAATGCTAGTAGGCACTTCTAAGATACTTACAGCCCGCCAGTATGTGTCTCCACAGACTGAAGACATTTCAGTTGAGCCAGTCGTTCTTCAAGTCGAGTTTCGAACCAGGAACCTCACAAATACAAAGGAGTGATATCATTCGACCGCAGCGCTTCGGTTATTTTTTGTAATTTAGCGTCAATTGCGAAAACAAATCTGTTAGCGACTAATTTCATACAGCAGAGTCCTTGAGAACCTGATAATCGCTCAGCTGGTCAGCGACTGGGATTGACTCATTCTAATGGACTCCACAGAGTAGGGGCGTCTTCACTACACCTGAAGACAAGGACATATCGAGTTCTCGAAACATTGTAATTTTTACAACAGACGATGGACAACGTCGAGAAACCCAAACAATCCAGATATAACCGTCTTCAGAAGGCTACTATCCTGAGCCAGTTGAATGAGGCCCACCCTCAAACCGTATTTCCCTAGGAACTATTATAATATTAAATAATACATTTATGATTAAGATTTTAATATTACAAAGTTGAAAACAAATGGACAAATTTCATAACAAAATGAAACCCTTTTCGGGTATACATCCTTTATCCTCCCAATATACAGACATTTACTACTACCGATTTGTTTTGGTGGAAATACAGGAAAACTTTTTACAGCAAATTTAAATATATTACAATCTCAAGATACATTCAATTAAAGACTGTACACTGGCTCTGTTGTTCCAAAATGTAATCATGAATTATACAGAGCTGAATCATTCATCATGTCCATAATCACAACTAAAAGATGAGTACTGTACTATTAACTAACTAACTAGATGGCTTACCGAACCCGAAGGTTCATCACCGAATTAACCAAAGCCCTCCACCGGACCCTGTCCTGGGCCAACAAAATCCAGTTTCCTTCAACTCCTATCTCCCATAGATCCCGCCTGAGATTATCCTCCCATCTACGTCTAGGTCTCCCCAGCGGTCTCTCCCCCTCAGGCATCCCAACCAACACCCAGTGCACACCTCTTGTCCCATTCATGCGCGCTACATTCCCAGCCCATCTCATTCTTCTCGACTTAATCACCCTGACAATCGGAAGTCTACTAATTCCTTATAATTCGTTTACGTACAGAACTCCCAAATGGTTTCTTTCAGGTATAAATTTCTAATTATTTCATAGGGGGCTCGATGTCCTACCCACCCATTCTCCTACATTTGAAGAAGCTAACAACATTTAAAGAGTATAAGTCAATGATCACAACCAAATTTCTGGGCGTACTTTTCGAACTCCGCAAAGTATTCTGTGTTATAACGGTTTTTCCATTTATTTAACGACACCAATCCAATAACGCGCCTCTTCTGTACTGAGCAGCAGAACACTGATGGCATAATCAACAGCCCATAAGGAAATTCTAACGAAGATCTAACCAATATTAGCACTCACCCGGTACATGCAATTCAAAAACAAAAACTGTCAAACGTTTATCTAAACAACGAAACGAGAGATTTCAGAGAAACTATTGACTTTCGAGTCATGAGATTGCGCCAGCATCAGGGTTTACTGATTGATATGTACATGAAAAGTAAAACCTCCTCACGTTGAACTACAGAACAGGCATAGAAACCCCTAAAACTGATAACATACAAAATCGTGACATACAGAAGGGCCAGCCGACATTAGACTGAGAGCTGTCGTTCTTACGACTTAAAAACCCTGGAGTTGGCGAGGACAATTCCCAGAAAAGTCTGTAACCACCTACTGGACGAACTTAGACTTTTCGCGGCATGCCCTACTCCAGATGCTGCGCTTAGTAAAACAGATATGAAGTCGCTTTGCTCGTACCACACAAAGCTGCAATGTCCACATCATCGCCGGTTGCTTGTTTTGTACGTACACGATGGTTCAGCTCTCACTCTCTAACTCAACCCCCAAGTATCGATTTCAAGTCATGTACAACCTAGTAATTATACCTATTATTAATCGATAGGTTCATCAATCAACTGGATGACGTATTCATGGCTTCACGATGGACGTCCACTTGTACGAAGAAAAAGTAGTTCTCCCTCACACACACTCACTCTCTTTCAACCCTTCAACAGAGTCCACGCAGACCAGCCTGTTGAAGTGAACTGGTTATATTTGGCTTGAAGAGTCTAGCCACCGGTCCTGTGACTTCAATTTCAATTACGTTACTATTAGGCACATATACTGTTCAGCTTCGGATGCTGCGAACTGAAAATCTCTGCCAAATCTTACCCATTCAACAGTCACCACAGGACTGCATTGGGTTTATCATCATCAGCACTGATCTAAATCTAATAACCAAACAACAAACTAACAAGAAGATAACAGAACCATGGAGTTGAAAGAAAATTCACGTCGATAATTTTATGAAATTTCGCAGCCAAAATTATGGACGCACTTGTTTCGAACCTCCAAGATAAACTTCCAAGAACCCCTGCTCCAACTACGTGGTTAGCGTGCTGTGAACACTCTTGTCTAAAAGCCAAGCGGTACTCATATCTCAGCAACCAATACCGAGCTCTAAAACGTATGGCCCATACAATCGCGAAGTTTCCACGTCAAAACACAGCCACCTTCGAGTTCAACTCCGGAAACGTGCGGTAACATAAGCCACCACTACCTCCGGATTCCCTGGGCTCGAGCCTCGACTTCGTGGTAGGATATCCTGACTCAAGTTTTCTGTGATTTCCTCAGTCCCTCCAGGAAAATGTGATGCTGCCTTAAAACAGGCTACAGTCACTTCCCTTCAAACCCAGTAATCATCCTGTCACAATCCAAGGAACCAAAGAATCAGACTCTCACTGTTCATCATTCAAAAACATACCATCGTATTTCACCAGACGCCAAAGACGGTAAACATCTGTTACGGAGTCGTAAAATAATAGCACGGCAAATTATTTCCGACAGCTGCAGTATCCTGGATATAAAAACCCAGCAGGTAAATAATCAAGTTTTTCCTGTAGGATTTGAGGTTTTCACGGCGGTGAGTTGTTGCGCCGTGTAATCTGATAGAAGTATACCGACGTTTCAGAGATCCTTGATGCCTCAATCATCAGGGCGATGATGGAAACAGCAAGTATCTCTGAAACGTCTGTAAACTTCTATCAGATTACACTGCGCAACAACCCAGAAGACAGCAAACTTCAAATTTCTTCCTGAGCTTAGATCAAACACCACAAAAATCTACAGAACCAAATGAGTTGAGGCTGCTTTATCACTAGTAAAACAGCCAGATCTAGACGTGGTGGCACACAGAAAATCCCCACCAATATCGAGAATCAAATCCTGGCCACCCCAAGCAGTATCCAATTCATGGAAGACTTCCGAAGGGCAACTGTACCCGAGCCTACTTTCTTATAATAATTAGACTGTACCTCCAAAGCATCTGAACACAATTACGCCCGAAGATCTTGGCTGCTACAATAAAGGATACCGGTGGCGATGAATGGTACGAGAGACGAAACAATTTAATTACGCGGCACAGTGTCGGAAAATCTGTTTCGTTGACAAATGCTTCCCGGCGCGTTGCTGAAACGTGCGGATAAACTTTCGGTTTGGTTGCCACAGCGAAAGGGTGAAGAGGGGATTGGATTTCTTCTCGAATGAGGTAATGGAATGAAAGCCAAGCCATCTTCCTACGATACCTTGAAATCTTGTAATGCTGAAACCAGACATCAACAGTTAACAAACGACCGTGCAAGACCGACGGAAAGGGCAGATTAAAGACGTACCCCCTAACTCGAATACTCGATGAAATTCGATTTAGAAATGAAAGTAAGCTTCATATTTGACTAACGACCAAGATTCGATTTCCGGCAGGGCAGGGGATTTTCTTTTCGCCAATATGGCAAGACCGGCTCTGCAGATTACAGATCGCTGATCGGATGTCATCATGTGATAAAAGAGGCCACACATTGGGTTACAAAAACCAGAAACAACCATTTCAGTTCCAGGAGATGCTGCAACCAAGAAATTAAAACGTTTAATCTCCAGTGTCACAATGTCGCCCTGATGATGGAGGCAGCAAGGGCCTCTGAAACGTCGATAAACATCTACCAGACTACACGGCGCAGCAACCCAGAAACAGCCATCTTCAGACTCACCGCCGTGAAAACCTCAAATTCTACAATATTTATTCACTTTGGTTGAGTCGTTATACAGAAAAATATTTATTTTTATTTTAAATGTAAAATTAGGCTGTGTCTTTATTTTACGATCGAGTACTTTTCATTGCAGTTCATGCTCAGTAGGACCTCCCATTGGTCGAAGGCTGAATAAATATTTTTCGCACGCATAGGCCTACGTAAGCAGTCTTATGTTTTAAACAACTCAGGGTTTCATTCAACTCCGACAAGCCTTCAATTTGTAAAATTGTATTCAAATATCATTATTTTGTCTCGCTTAGTAAGAAAATTTTTCCTTGTGATGTCATTAGCTGCACAATCATATTAAACATGCTTCAAGTAACAGTTAAGAATCTCAATGAAATCCAAATACATTTTACACGTTGACACATGGGCTTCGTTTGAAGGATGGGGTTTACTGCTTTTATTAGGGCAATGTGAAATTTATGACACACTCAAAATCTATAAGAACAATATTAATCATAATAACGTATATGATTAGTTTCAGAGGGTAAAAATTCTGATGAACAGATCCTCCGCATTTAGAAACTTCGTGTCAATTTTGCGTAATAAAACCAACAGTGGTGTAATACTGTGTTTCAGCAGTAGAATTTTAAATACATTCTCGTTTAGGCATAACACCTTTTCGTCGACTTCTTAGGGGCAAATCTAATCTAAAACAAGCCGCTAACCTCCCACATTTACTCCTTCCACACCCTTTTCTTTCCACCCCAACTCCAACCACCTACCAAGTGGCTCACCACCACGGAAATTATTCATAAGAATATAACATAGCATGCAACTACAATATCTCGTTACACTAACTTAGTGGCCGTTAATTGAAAACGGAATTAAAACAATCCCCCCCGCCCAAACACAGCACGCTAAACAAACACTGCAATACATTTACGCGTTGTATAGTAATTTATATGTATAATCAAAAAACGACGTAAGGGAGGAAAACAAGAAAGTCGAGGTTCTAGCGTTAAAATTAGAAGCACGTCTTACCCATGCATGGCATTCTTTACACAAAGGCTTTCAATACTTGAGCTACGACAATCGATTAACAGTCATTAGCATATTCAGTTCATTCTTTCATGTTCAAACATGATACAAGCTAATGAACACTACAGTCAAGGAACAAAACATTTAAAGAATAATACTGGCTGCCGGTAAAGAGAATAAAAACATAATCATAATCTAAATTATTATTATTAAAAGTCTGTAAATGATGAGAAATTTTAATATCACAAATGGCTCGGCAAAAATTATAATTTAGCTTTTTTTTTAGAAAATCATAAATTGTAGTAAT
>NW_019059724.1:1534062-1544864 GCF_000696155.1 Zootermopsis nevadensis | reverse complement strand
AATATAAAGTAGTTTTAAAGGAAAAACCTGAAGATGATGCTACGCATCGAAACATGTAGTAATGAAGGCGCAGTATTGTAACATCGTAGTAACGATGAATAGCGCAAATTTTAAATTTTAACATCTGTAAGTAAAGTTTGTGTATAGACCTGAATTATATTATATATTTTAGTTGAGATTTTACATAATTTCCTGATTTATATATAAACATATCACGTAGGTCATCTCGGAGGCTATGACTGGCCGGTTATGAACCTTGTGGTTCTGCTACAAGGGTGTCAGTCAGTGACAAGCCTGATACTCGAATTTGCATTTCCAAATTCTGTATGAGTGTTTCGATGTTACCGCGTGCCCCCGTTAAAGACTTGAGACAAAAAAGGGAGGTATTAGATCCAACTACACAGGTTCATTTGACTGACCTGGTATGGTTACAGATACACGACTATCTGCTCACCAATACAAATAAGAGGAAGAAGACACGGCGCAACATCCCAAAAGACAAGCTACCTTGATAATCGTCGCCATAAAAATCTGAAATCTCAACTTTCAACTAATCTAGATAGGATTTCCTCCCCATCAGATAGCATGGTTATGCAGAAATGACTCGATTCCCGGGGCCTCGTTTGTTAAGACGCACGAAATTAACACTGAAGTGGAAGATGCTATGAAGAAGGGCCTATCCAAAGATTACAGATAAACTGGGAACATGGTCACGTGAATTGAATAAAAATTTTCTTGGATATTATCCATCGTCTAGTAAATATAAAACGTAAAACGACGTTTCGGAGATGGGACTCTATCTAACAATCTATAATCCCTATCTCCGGAGATAGGGATTATAGATTGTTAGATAGAGTCCCATCTCCGAAACGTCGTTTTACGTTTTATATTTACTAGACGATGGATAATATCCAAGAAAATTTTTATTCAATTGACTCTTCACCATCGTAAAGAAGTTTTAGATCTGATATGGTCACGTGAGCTCACCAACAGAAAACGCTACACCGTACATCTTCCTATGCTCCGAGACGAGGAATCTCTCATAAATGCGATGGTTTCCCGGGCCAATTCTGTTTGGTGTTTCCGAAGAAGTGTCCCGAAAATTCCAAGCGAGCTACTCGTAACTTCCGGCAAATGAAATCTTACGTTATCAAGGAAATATAAGCGGAAGAATTTATGGTTAAATAAAAACCACCACGGGAAAAGCCTGATACGAAATCAATCCGCCCGCCCACAAAGCAATGCGCTGTCAACTAGGTAGGCGCGTGAACGCACATTCGCTTGTCTCTCGATTCCCTGTACCTGCATGCTTCCTTATTCTGCACACACCTGTTGAATACCAAGAGGAAGGGCCCTCTAGATTGCTCTCATAAATTACACGGGGACTGTCCAGGAACTGGATCTGACCGGGGACCGGCACCTCCTACATCCCTTTGAGGTCACAGAGAATATCGGAGGTTAATCGACAGTTCATTTCGGTTTGGTTTATGCCACGTGAGAGCCAACTAGGGTAATAATTTCTACTTGCAGGTTATCAACCATGGTACACGTGCAAAAAGGAACTATACGTCTCCATATAGCTCCCTATAAAATAAATGACATGAAAACCGATGATAGTTCCTTCGAATAGCTTGAAGGTGTCGCAAAAGAACCTAGCAGTATTCCAGTAACGGATTCCGAGGAATCAACACCGCAGAATACCAAATCCGATACAACTCATTTTCCTACGATCATCTTAATGTTAGAGTCTCCCCACCAAACACGCCCAAACCAGTTTTTTTAGAAAACGCTGTACGCACGGAAGTCGAGAAGAATTTCGAATGAACCATGACACATAAGTAAATAAACAAACGAATATTGTATTTTGACGTGTGAAACTGAGAGTCTCGTTTGGCAATCACTTTTCGTATTCGGAAGAACTCGAATTTGAAAGACGGTCCAGAAACCGGCTATACAGAGGTGGTCATTTTCCTCAGGCTCTCCTAACTGAGACAGCATCTTAAAACAGGCCACGGCCGCATGTAACTTACGCACGCGGTTAAACAAGCTGATAATTCAACGAGGAAATTTTCAGTCGGCTTTGTGACCCCTAACGGCTTATTTCACATTCCACAATTACACCGCAGAATTATTTATTATTTATGTAGTGTTCTGTCTGACGACAGGTCCATATGAACAGGATCCTTCCATCCTTTTCTCGGACTGGGACCTGTTCATATACGTTCTTGGCAGATGATCCAGAAGTGGTTTGCCATTGCCTTCTTCTGTGTGTGAATGGAGTAATTGTTGGGATGCCATGGAGGAAAACTCCGTGTTGCCTAGACCACGGCCTTGCCCAACACAGCATTATGGGGGTGGAAAACCGAGAGACAGGATTTATTGATGTCACCTTTAGAGCTACTTTCTGCACACTTTTAAAACAAAACCTGGCGTTACACTTAGACCAATCTGAAATATTCTTCACAGGGGACCATTAAAACAACGTTGGGACGAGCTAGAAAACATTCTTCTCCCCAATGTATCCAATAAATCTGAATACATCAGAGTGGTAGGACAATGTTTCTGAGTCCTGTTTTGTGTCATAAATATTATCTAGGTATGGTCAGACGTTACTGGGGGTTTAGCATGAAATCAGATGTATAATTTATTTTACGGAAAAAACACAGACGCCAGTAAATCTCTGCGCTTACAGCGGCGAGAATCGGAACATACATCGTGGGTTCTGACCAGTTCTAAACCGTATTACCCTAACCGGACGTGCAGATGGTACCCATCACTTAATATCAAATTTTGGGCGATCAGATCAATGAGAATGACGAGCACAGAAAAACGAAAATGCCTGCATCACTAAGATCTTAAAACCAGAAGAGAAGGGACCAAGGCGTACATGAGATCTGAAAAACAAAGTGTGAGGGCGTGGATTGGATTCAAATGGTTTTGGCGAGTCTTATGAACGCGGTAATGGAAATTCTGACTCCACAAAAGGCGATGAATTTACTGACCATCTAAGCGATTCCAAGTTTCTCGGTGGATTTGCTCCACTGTGATAATTATTAGCAAACAAAAGCTATGATTATCAGTGAAGTACAGAATAACACGGAACAACGCCAAGTCCAAGAGAATACATAGAGTGACACATTTCAAAAATGTGTATGAGCAACTCTGTGAAGTATGTAATAATTTTAAGGTACTAAATACTAACTATACGTGACAAAAATATGTAACGTTAAATTATCTTAACAGGTAATTTAACTGCAGTAGTATGTAATAAATGCTGCATAAAATACGTATGTTAGCAGAAATAATATCACGCAATTCCTCAATATGACCGAAAAAATCTAAGCATGATAATTAAAAAGCAGAATGTCTGTACCTAATAATGGAAGAATATTTTTATAAATCGCTATAAATAATATAGTAGAGTAGACTGACATCAACAAATTTTTATCTAGATCAAATGTAAAAACGCATTTGAATTCAAAATATTCCAAAAAACCGGTTGATAAACACTGCCCTAAATTACTACTAAATCACTGTCCTTTCAAACAGTGTAAAGTACGTTTTGCCTGAAAACGTGTACCATACCATACACTGACCACACCGAAGTGTCATGCTCTAATAGAGACGAAATTCAATTATGATCTTAATAGCACAGCAAATATAGATAATCTGGTTAATAATCAGTGTCTCCACTATTCGGTTATTTTAAGGCGCTTCTGGTCAATAAATAAGGGACAGGAGGGCGAATGTGAATTACGAGTAGTGAGGCACGTAGGTTGAAGCGGTCGAGGCTTATTTTAAAGCAGACACACCGAAGAAACCCACGGTCAGATCAATCTGTCTAGGGCCGAAATCTAAACAGTTACCAGAAGACAGTGGTTACAGCAGTTCCAACTCGCAGAGGATAGATGCGGCTGTGAGAGCCGAAAGTTACGTGTATCCAACAGCGTCTTCCTCACCGGTTTCCTTCGTCTTGCGGTGAGTAAATCCACGAGGGAGTTTGACCAGAGGGAGGACAACGGATTCCCGACACTACTTCATCACTGACCAGCCGGTCGCCCGCGCAAAGTCCCGGTCGGGGAGATTCCACACCAGTCGACTGATGTGATGGCCTGCCTTTAATGTTCTGAGGGTTTCATTGGTCATTAACTAAAAACACTCTACCTCAGTAGCTACTGTAACACTAGAACGCGATGGACTTCGCAGACCATCACAGTGCTAAATCTCCAGCACCAGTATATGGGTTTCCGTCAGCATATACTCTACTAAGTTGGGCTAGAATGAGATCATACGTTCAAATCAGAATAGCAAAACTACAAACGCAGCGAACAGCCGGATATTAATATTCAAAACATAAGTTCGCAGCATGAACAACATATCCATCCTTGAATCAAGTTAAAGGACATGACAAACCACCAATTCGAGTGAAGCAGATGATATCTTCCAAGCAAGAGCTACTTCTGTTGTGAAAACAACGTTAATACAGCCTTTTCATGCTTCTTGTATTTAAATAAACCGTATTCTGTCATTACATTTTCATCGCAATGCAGAAGTTCATTACTGAAAACCAACAGACAGCTTTAACTGCTGAGAGATGACGGTACGTGTTTCATTCACTGACGTTCACAAACACGAATCGACATCAGAAAGGCAAACACTTCTAAGTGAGATGTAAGATGTGTAGTACAGATACGGTTAATATGGGAGGGACTTTGTAATCAATTACGTATAAACTACGATTCTCATCAAACATCGCTGCAAACTATACACCATCGCTGTATAGAATACCAACTGAGCTACAAGAGTAGAAGCCCACTTGAATTTCATGGCGTGAATACGAGCAGCACATAAAAATAATGTGTCCGGAATTTCGAATAACGTCACCTCGTATTCCAAACCAGTAGAGCCAAATTCCGACTGGGATTGCAAAATCCCGCCTTAGTCTATCGTAAAGGGCCCACCACTGGATTCGAACTGTATATTCCCCAGAACACGTCTCACACAAATCAAGTTCAGTGTTAAACATGATAAATGCGTGTTCGTGTAGGACGTATATATTTTCCTTTCAACGCTGAAAACCCAGGGCGAAATTCAAAGCTGCTCGTGTAGGACGTATATATTTTCCTTTCCACGCTGAAAACCCAGAGCGAAATTCAAAGCTGACAGACTTGGATCGGGTAACAAGAAACCTTGCGAACAGGACAGACGCCAAGGAAAAGCTAAGAAACTGGCTCGCTCTGTATAAGTGAGCGGTCAGTTATAATTGAGACCACTAAAATTCCGAATATGAATCTGCTGACGACCTGACATCAGAAAGGCAAACACTTCTAAGTGAGATGTAAGATGTGTAGTACAGATACGGTTAATATGGGAGGGACTTTGTAATCAATTACGTATAAACTACGATTCTCATCAAACATCGCTGCAAACTATACACCATCGCTGTATAGAATACCAACTGAGCTACAAGAGTAGAAGCCCACTTGAATTTCATGGCGTGAATACGAGCAGCACATAAAAATAATGTGTCCGGAATTTCGAATAACGTCACCTCGTATTCCAAACCAGTAGAGCCAAATTCCGACTGGGATTGCAAAATCCCGCCTTAGTCTATCGTAAAGGGCCCACCACTGGATTCGAACTGTATATTCCCCAGAACACGTCTCACACAAATCAAGTTCAGTGTTAAACATGATAAATGCGTGTTCGTGTAGGACGTATATATTTTCCTTTCCACGCTGAAAACCCAGAGCGAAATTCAAAGCTGACAGACTTGGATCGGGTAACAAGAAACCTTGCGAACAGGACAGACGCCAAGGAAAAGCTAAGAAACTGGCTCGCTCTGTATAAGTGAGCGGTCAGTTATAATTGAGACCACTAAAATTCCGAATATGAATCTGCTGACGACATACGTCAGCCAGCAAACCTCACACGTGCGGCCGGACATACACAACGGGACAGATACTGTTCCTGCGGTTTGGGACAACTCCGGATGAGGACAGAGAGAGGAAGGTGGAGGTGATAGAAACGAATGAACATGTGAAAAAGACACAGAAAAATACGATGAAGGCAATATGTGGAGGATGAGATGTTACCTCCACAGCCATTCTGCATAATTCACAAAATAATCAATTCTACTAAAATGACTTCTTTTTGAAGACTTGAGTCAGTGCTTATGAAATACCCCAGTTATTGTGTACGCCTATATTCTTCGTCAACACAATACAAACAACTGCATAATGTAATTACCTCACAATTACACGAAGTGCGTCCCTAACTCCTGCATGCCTGGCTGGTTCGTCAACTCCTCTTCCTACAATACAGCACCATCCGAAGAGGTCATGTAGTTTGGAATGACAGACTTAAGCAGAAACGATGTACAGACAATTGATAGTGGTCTATAGTGGATTTATCCAAGTGTCCTAACGAAAACCAAGATAGCAGGTCGTTAGCCGATTTTATATCTGTGTTTCGTTTGTGGCCTAGTCTCGTATCTCGCGCCTAAACGTCACAGAGACCTCATTCATTCTGTTTCCAGTTTTCCGTGTCCAGGAAATACGTGCTAAAATCAGTGAGCCCTACATACAGCATAGAAGTTTTATCTGCTTAATTAATAACAGTCTTGCGCAGTTAAATGATGAAATTGGCTTCCTAACGAGGGACATGTTTTGGCTTGACAGCCATCATCAGGCTCATTCACAACGCGTTAGTTAAAACTACGAGCTGCATATACATGTAACTACTGCGTCTAATAAGGCCCAATCAAGCTTGTTCTACCTCACGTAATTATTGGAGAGACCAAACGTGGCAAAATATATAACACATGCATATACAGTCATAAAACTAAAATTAACGTAATATTTTGCCCTAAAACTCTTACTTAAAAAATGGGAAGGATATATATACATATTTTCTATTCAAAGTAACACGTCGTCTTTTGGTACGGTTTTATGATTGCTACGATCATCTCGAAAGCTGTAAAATATCACGAGGTGCCGAGACAAATTTTTTGCACACCAAAAATGTATATTATGTTAAAAATATCTAACTCCACTAAGCAGAAGCAGTGTCCTTGAGAAGCTGATAGCGCGCTCGGCTAATCAAAAGATTATTTTATGGAACCTGAAAGTTAATTACAGAGATGAAAATAGCTCGCCACTGGTCCCTATCCTCAGCCAGATGAATCCAATTCACAAAATAATAACAATTTTTTTGTAAGTACTGTTACTGGGCCTGCTTCAAATTGGTGATCATAAATTTGAAAGTCACGGATATTTTAACACAACCGTTTATCTTTGGGAATCTTATTGGTGTCTGCAGAGGGTGACATATGGATTCTTTTTAGTTATCAGTGTCAGCTTTCTTAAATATAAAGGCTTCACTACACACCAAAGCTCCGTTTCCTGTAATACTGAGTAGCTAATCTTATCCTAATTCAATTCTAAAGGGTTTTGACGACGGTAATTTACACTTAAAATTATTCATTGTCAGGACTTTTTACCATCGTCTGTTCTTTAAAATCATGACGTTTCGGAGGCTGGTTCTGTCTCCGTCTTCATGTGATAGGTACCTACTCTGTTGAGTCCCTTAGATAGAGCTAGTCTCTGTCACTGGACAATATAAATCGTGCAATTATTTCAACTTATCCACCCAAGTACGGGTTCTGTCAATAGATTGTAATACTTAAAAGATAAAATAAAAATTATAAGACCGCTAATACAGCTCTGTAAGCGACCAGTTCTGAAACAGCAAAAGAATTGACATAAAATAATACTAAATGAATAATTAGAATAAAATGAGTTGGTACCTCTCACCTGAAGACGGAGACAGAACCAGCCTCCGAAACGTCGTGATTTTAAAGAACAGACGATGGAAAAAGTCCTGACAATGAATAATTTTAATCTCAAAAAGTCTTGACAATGAATAATTTTAATCTTATTCTAGTTTCAAACGTTAAAACGTACAAGTAACAGTATTATCTAATTCTTCGGAATCGTAGGATGTCCCAAATTCAGGTAAGCGTTTTTATAGCCCACCTGTTTACAAAAGTGCCATTTGTAAAGCAATGAGAGCTGGTGTTGCAAGACAATAAAGAACATAGCATGCTTCAAACATGAGGCTAATGACCACATCCAACATGATCACATCAGTAGAACAGAGAAAAGCCTGCGATATAGAAGCTCTACGTATAACATCACCACTGCCAACATCACTACCACAATGGAGCATCCATCTAGAATTAAGTTAACTTGGGCCCAAGCTATAGGCAGACCAGAGCTGACCTAGCAGTCTAATCCCGTTAATATTGCTCGCGACTGTCCTTCATCATGATCCATCTAACCCTGCCGTACCATCCAGAAGACATCCACTCTTTATTTGAAGATGTGACAGAAAGAAATCTATTTCAACATACAATGTCCATCCCATTCCTCCCAACTCTCTACTACATCACACACCGTCTTCCAGTAAAAATGACTTAACGACCATTTACACTCACCGAATTCGTAATGTGTAAATAAGAGTATCATCAGTATTAAATCTTAAATAATCTGAAGAAACTGTTAGTTTTCATATGTATTTTACAACAGAACTCTTCATGGTATTAAATAATTTAATATAACTAATGTTAAGTAATTTCAAAGCACAGGCGCACAGTTATAGGAACATCTGTTTACGTGCGAAAGAAAGAAAAACATGGCTACTCTTTATAAAATTTTTGTAAAATGAAGCATTTGTATTTTTCTGTGACTCAAACTGCAGGATTCTTAACCAGACAACAAAAAAGCTTTGAAGCAACAGAACATGAGATTCCCAAAGGCTCCCTCCAGTACAGGAAAAATTATATGAGAAATCAAGATATCTGAAAAGAATAAAATATATAGATTATTATTATTAAATCTATTATTAATAATAAAAACTGGTTCCAACGTGTCAAAAGAATTGTCAAAAATATATTTTATAGATTCAGAACATCACAAAGGAAACCAAAGACATTAGGTAAGATGGAAGGAAATTTTAAATTCTTTATAATCTGAAAAGTTTTACAACTCGAATCAACGAAAAAAATGATTTTGTTAGTGTTCCTTTAGTGATAAATATTTTTTTTAAATTCCACAGATATTTCCTTTTCTTTAATTTCGCCAGCGACTACTGGCTTCTCACAAAATACTCTTCTCCATGGAGCGGAGTTGAAATATCGGAAAGGATAAAGAATATTAAGAACCAAATACGAAGTCGTGAAACAAATTCAATTGTGAGTAATTTTAGAGTAAAATTCTGATACGAAATCCAATTCATAGTGGTCATCTTTACTAGGCAAAATAACAGCCCTGCCTGAACTAAGTTATTTCACAAACCAAACCGCCCAACAACACTGATTAACAATTACTCTCTCTCGAGAAACGATTACGATAAAATATCTGGATTTATGCCACTTCTGAGCTACGTAAGTGTGGCCAATGTCTGCAGCCAAGGCAGGAAGCTAGGTGTATATATACGCTTTGAAAATCCAATATGAACCCTAGAATCCGTCCGCCTATAGCTCGGAGTTCCGACCATACAGGATAGCTTCTGTCTTAACTCAATTTAGATTGAGTAGTGGCATTTGTTTTGAACCTTCCCTCACATCGCACAGCATATACACCCACACCCCACCAACATTTTCTAAATCGGTGATTTCTCTTCGTCGCCTTTTCAACCACTCTGCCACCCCCAACCCCCGTCCCACCCCGTACCCATACAGTTTCTATATATAAGGGTAGCCTCAGACTCTTCCATACCTTTTTCTTCTTAAATTGCATTTCTGTATATTTTCTCTTCACCTCATCTTCCTTTCCTTCATTTTCTAAACTTCTTTTTCTTACTTAAAAAACTCCGTGGGGGGTTCCTACCACCAAATTGATGATTTTTTCCTTTCTTCTTTTTCTCTGGACCTTTCCTTCTTCGTATCTTACTGTCGTGGTTATTAGTTGAAATAAAACAATTGAAGGAATACTGGCTCTCGGCTGAAGTTCTAAGACGACGCCCGCCCACAAAAATTAACCATGTTTAATGACATCTCGCACATATCTGAATAATAAAAATTTTAAGTGTTCGTAAAAGTAGCCTGATATCAGCTGCGTAAAAATTTTTAATCCAACATTCTTTTTCCCACGATTAAATGCATACGTAGAGGAAATGTTTCAAGATCAGCGTGGATTTCGAAGTAATCTATCGACCAACCGCCGATCAGGTATTTTTCATATGTTTTTGGATTTGAGAATGTATTCTATAACGAGAAAGGACCAGTTGTTTCCCAACGTGAAATATTAAAAATAAACCTTCGCCAACTGCAGGTTAGATCCAAGATTTCAAGAACACAAAATCAAGACAGATGACAAAATACAGGGTGGGTGGGAAGTAAGTAGGCATTAAATAATCGTTATAACCATTTCTCAATGCATAGTTACTTCTCACCCACCCTGTACATTAACAGCAAGGACAACTCGATTTTTGAACAAACAGCAAATGCTGGTGAATTGTCTCGAAACAGACAGATACAATAGTCCGAGAAAAAGGCCTCTCCTTATCGAATGTGAATTCAACATTAACAACATGTGACACCAGGCCTAGAATTTGGAAATGTAATTTTCGCATAAAGCTAGCCCCCGAACCTATGGACTTATCTACAAAGGGAGAACAAAAATAGCGAAGTACTTGTAGAGTCTTCGCCTCCGTTTTGCCACGGGACTCCCTTCCACGTCCGGGAAAAGTAATTAGCATTCATTTATGTTTTCTCTAATATCAAGCAGAGATGACATCTG
>NW_019059724.1:1514863-1534035 GCF_000696155.1 Zootermopsis nevadensis | reverse complement strand
CACATACGGACGGATATTAGGAGATTACAAATGGTTGGAAGAATGACGCCAGATGTACGCTTACGTCATTTCCGCCTTCGGACTTCGAAAATTTTAAGCGCTTGATTTTTGTTCCGCCGAGTATACAATGGGAGATATTAAAAACTTCAAGAAAGCCTAAGTGTGATTCAGATACGAGGGAACTATTATACAACATTCTCATTGGATCCATGACACTAGTTAGGCTAATTAAAATGTATTTAAACGAAATGTATGAATAAGTCCGCTGGCCAACAGTGAAATATCTATCTGAGATATTTTCTGTTCAGAATGGTCTGAAACAAGGAAATGCTTAACCAAACTGTTTTTGAAGTTAGCTAAATAAAAACTCCAGTAAGATAAAAAGGGACCAGAATTAAATACGGCTCTCGATACTTTATTGACTGAAAACATAAGACATCTACCACATGCTACTAAGAGATGTGGTCCAGAAACAAAAGCCAGCTAATAAATGCTCTGAAAAAATCCAAAGTTCACATACTGAGGAACGACGGTACCAAATGAAAAATGTATTCATGAAAAAAAAATTAATAGTAGAATAAATTCGGATAATTATTGTTACTACGCGGTTCAGAAACTTTTGTCTTCCAGTCTGCTGTCTAAAAAATATAAAGATCAAAATAAACGAAACTAAGATTTCCTGTTGTGTCACGCTCCGGCCGCTGTTAACACCTGGGAAAGCAGTCGCGGGACCCATCAGAAAGACGGCTGGTTTGACGCAAAGCACGACTTGACGTGACAACAAAGAGAAAGATACCAGCCCACGCCAAGAATCGAACCCCGACCTTCCAGCAAACAATCAGTTATTCTATTGATTGGATTATACACGTTTATGCACAGATTTTTTTCAGTAAAAAAAATTATTATCCTTTCCTTGTTGGTTCACCATGAACGTACTAAAATCTAATCGTTTTAACTGATTTACAAATTAGATCAAGCGAAGTTGCGTTGAGCTGAGGACTCTGGTGAAAGAACTGCTTCACGCCTCTGAAGACAGCTAGCTTCTTCCTCCATAAGAGCAATATCACTGGCTGCGATGCTCCCGAAAGGGAATAGGGGAGAAAATTACATTATCAAAACGGCGGCTTTAAGTCCCCAACGCCGCGCTGATCAAGACAAATTCCAATACATTGTTTATAGGAGCGACGGCGGGGGAGGGGGACAGCTGATATTTTAATGACGATCACCGAGGCGGGCACAACAGAGGAACACCCGACATTTATAGTGCAAGCTTCTCCCATTTTTTTCATCCCTTTTCCCTTCTTCCTGAAAACAGAAACGTATCCCCCTGGCATTCAGTCATCCTTCACACCCGAGGATCGCAACCTTTACTGAATCACGGACGAATGAAAGAGCAGCCCGTTTTCAAAGGACCAGCGCCATGTCTCATACTGTGCAATACAATTAAAGAGATACAAATCTAATTACTATTATCAACACGCCTAAGAATATACGTATGATTCGAGGTTTTCACAGCGGTGAGTATGAAGATTTCTGCTATCGCCCTGATGACGGAGGCAGTATGACCTCTGAAACGTTGGGTATCATCGATCAGACTACACAGCGCAACAACCCAGAAGACAGAAATCTTCATACTCTGATGACAGAGGCAGTATGACCTCTGAAACGTTGGGTATCATCGATCAGACTACACAGCGCAACAACCCAGAAGACAGAAATCTTCATACTCTGATGACAGAGGCAGTATGACCTCTGAAACGTTGGGTATCATCGATCAGACTACACAGCGCAACAACCCAGAAGACAGAAATCTTCATACTCTGATGACAGAGGCAGTATGACCTCTGAAACGTTGGGTATCATCGATCAGACTACACAGCGCAACAACCCAGAAGACAGAAATCTTCATCGCCCTGATGACGGAGGCAGTATGATCTCCGAAACGTTGATAAACGTCTACGTGACTACACAGCGCAACAATCCAGAAGACAGAAATCTTCATACTCTGATGACAGAGGCAGTATGACCTCTGAAACGTTGGGTATCATCGATCAGACTACACAGCGCAACAACCCAGAAGACAGAAATCTTCATCGCCCTGATGACGGAGGCAGTATGATCTCCGAAACGTTGATAAACGTCTACCAGACTACACAGTGCAACAACCCAGAAGACAGAAATCTTCATACGCCTAAGAATGTTTACTTATTACCCAAGAAACATCAGGAGGGCAACGGAAATGTCAGAAATACTTCGTATTGCCATGTCAATACACAGACTAACTCACAAAAATGCGACTCAGTCAAACCTCTGTTAGTAGCTACTTAGTCACTAGAGAACACGGTAAGAAAAAGCAAATTAGCCGGAAAAACAGATTTCCCAATGATGGTTGTAGCGCCGTAAAGTCTGGTATAAATTTACCAACGTTTCAGAGGTCCTTGCAACCTCTGATCTTCGGACTCACCTCCGTGACAACCTCAATTACACCCAAACAAGAATTTTCAGATTCTCATATACATTTGATATTTCACAATGCAGTGCTAATACAACGCTTTCGTGCGTTTTAGACATGTTACATCGACACAAAAAATACTAGAATACACCTCACCTGCCTTCACAAACATCACAAATTGATTGCCATAAAATCAGACACCCTAGATTCTGAAGACTCAAGACTCAGAAAGGAAACAAAGCAGAACGAAGGAAACAAGGCTTATACCTACTGATGAAGTATCATTCATAAAATACCACGAAATTTGATATCAAATGTGGGGAAAGGTTACAGAAAAGGTTACCGAAAACTGTCTGATGGGGTCAGCGTTCCTTTTATAGCCAACCCACGTCATGGATCATTTTACATCACGACTAGAGTAGTATTCAAGCCTTTCGTAAGAATAATCGATCATGAAACAAGACAGAGTATGCCAACTAGTATCATCTGTAAAGGTATATCACAGAATGCGGCAAGGGACCGAGAGTTCTTAGCCTATGTATCACTACTAAAGCCGCCATTTGTGTCGGGAACCAAAGTTTATTTAAAGCAACGGAAACTGAGACATTAGCTTTAAACCTTTAAATCCCAAAAACAGGGATTATTTCCCAACACAACTAACCAATTGATCTTCCTAATGGAAACGCGTTGTGCTTTCTTTGAGACAGGAGATGTGGGTTTAAATATTATTTGGAAAAGTTCAAGCTTTCAAAGGGTTAAGCTAGAATTTAACTGTTGACTTCAATACATGCAGTATTAAGAGTCGTCATACCTTAACCGGAAGACTTCCGGACGCGAACAAGTTAATCCAAAAAACCCATTTATTTTAAACATGTCGATTTTGACAATGAGCCCATATATTTTGATATTTCTACTGTTTAGTTATATGGGTTTCATGAAAACTATCAATCCAGGTATCTTCAGTATTTTGATTGTCATCAATATTGCTATTATCAACACATATCATCTTTTAATTCATAATTTGTTTGTAATCATTACATTAATACAAATAATTTCATTTAACTTAACGTATCTCTGATTTTGCTCTGAGGAGCTAAACAAAAGTTATAAATGTGCTTTTATCAAATAAAACACGTATTATTTCAATATTTTAGCTTAAAATTGCATAATAAGCCGCGGTATTTGACTGCGTAAACGTAGCATAATTTAATTAGCTCCCTGGAACAAACTGCTTCTTGAAAAGTCGATAATCGACCAGCTAGTCGAGAAATTCCCCGCTTCTGATAAAACTAAAAAGTTCATTGTCATGCTCTCAAGAGCCCGAGACTGAACCCCGTACCAAGCCAATTAAACCCTATTTTCTCTCTCTCTTTCACACACACACAAAGTGCTTTTTCAAAACCCATCTTAATAATATCCTTCATCTACGCCTAGGTCTTCCAAGTGGCCTCTTTCACATGTCACGTAAATTCATTCGCCTTGATTTAACCACCCCGCAATGAAGTTGTTAGAGCTTCAACATTTTTTGAGACAACAAAATTATAACATAAAATCAGGAAAAATGTGGTGTAGAAGGGTCGTGGTATATTTTAAGACTGTATGTAAAACCAGTTAAGATGGTACAGCCAGGCATTAAACCTAGGGAATTTCGGGATCAGCGCCTGTGACGGGAAATTATTTCCTTCGATGGTCACTGAAAACCAATACTTAGCAAAATCCACCTGAAATACTGTATCTACTTCACTTCATGTCCAGAAAATGATCACCCAAGAGATTAAAGGCAAAGTGAGTGTGTTTAAAGTCTTATTATTATCTACCGTTCTTGTAAACCATATTTCGTTATAAATTATTTCCTTGAACCAGTTGATCTTTTTAATGGTGAAGTGTGGTGTTTTCTTCGCGGTACGTACTGAATTCTTAAATGTTACTTATACGAGTTTGGGCTTTAAGGGGATAAAATATATACTTTTGTTAGTTTCTTCGTTTTCATCAATCACGAACAGGTTGAAACATAAATAATTTTCAACAGATTATAGTGCTGCACATATTTTATCATCAAGGATACAATCATCATCAGATATATACCGTTAATGAGTTTATTTAAAATGTTAACTTCTCTGGTGCCCAGATTTTTCGGGATTTATGTCGCACATTCTGAGAGTGATCTCATATTAACTTAAGGCTTTAAAGTATACCATCTGCTTTAAGAACCAGTAATGCCACTTTTGTATTTATGGGATTCGTGTGGTTCTCACTGTAAACAGAGAATATTTCCTTTAACAGCGTTAACCAGTTGATCTTTTTAATGGTGAAGTGTGGTGTTTTCTTCGCGGTACGGACTGAATTCTTAAAAGTAATTCAGACTACAGAGCACCATCAGTCCGTTTCAGGTACCCCGGAGGGTCCAGTCCAAAGGCTGTCACATCGACCAATGCCCTACGCTGGATCGACTGTGAACCAAAGGACACAGGACGACCACGGCAAGAAAATGGAAAAAGTGATTTCTGGAATGTGACTGTAAACTTTTTTGTAATTGGATAAGCAACGAACCAAAACATATCTATGTAAAAAAAGTATCAATTTTTAATAAAGGAAGAACGCGGACAGGGCTCGAGATTTTAAATGCCGGACTGCTGGCTAGAAGTCAGAACGCATCCGGAATGTCCTGCGACCGACCAACTCGACCACGGTTTTCCGTGGATTTCCTCGGTCCTAGAGCAAATACTGAGTTGGTTCCCAAAATTCCACGTTGCTCTGCCAAGGCTCTCATGCAGCCCTTCCAGTGTTAGCTTCAAAATTCCGCTCTATAGTAGCAATGTCGTCACCATAATAATTTCTGCCTTTCTGTTAGAGACATAACCAACGAATATTGTGGTCCAATAATTACTACTTAATCATAATCTGGAGGTCCAAAATTTGATTACATCGTTAAATAACACAAAAGACAATTAAGAGAAGGCTTGATGGCTTTCTGAAGTATGTTTTTGCCATTCACACACAAACTTACTTCCGATAATTTTTAACAAGAAACATGGGTTTTTTCTGAGTTGTTTTGCCATGTGGTCTAGACCATCGCCCTGATGACGGAGGCAGCAAGCACCTCTGAAACGTCAGTAAGCTTCTACCGGGCTGCACGGCACTACGACCCAGAAGACAGCCATCATCATACCCACCACCGCAGTCAGAACCTACAATCTCACACTCTAAACAATATTTACAATGAGAAGAAAAGAACATTATAATTTACAAAGCGGCTTCAGCACAAAACTGTCAGACTACAGAGACTGAAATGTACAAAACGTGGGCCTACAAAAGGAACCTACTCTATGGGTTAAAAGAGCATGTTACTTTCTGTGTGCAAGTTCTCTCTTCTACTTGGAATTGGACATTTTTCAAAAAAAACAAGTTATAACAGCCCGAGAAGGACGAAGCCAGCAAGACAGCAGGATGAGCTCACTGAATACCAAACAGAAGCGGACTACAGCATTTGAGGTTGACTGAATGTGGTATAATTCTCCTACACCAGGGATACAGAGCATGAATCCTTCATGATCTTGCATAATAACTGTTTTCGGTATGTTCAGACACGATCAATTATGCTAAACTAGTAGGTTCCACGCGAACATTTGTCCACTTGTGGCGACCGCTTAAGCACGTGAATCTATTTTCCGAGGCAAAATTGGATGCACTGTGTTGGAAATCGTCTCAAACCACGGCACTGTCATCACAGACGGCCCGAAAATTCTAAAACGTCATTGGACATGTAAGAATAGTCTGCCATTACCCAAAGAAAATAGTTCCTTTTGTATCTACACTTTTACGATATGATTTTTGAACGTGTATACGCTCTGTGCATGTTCTCACACCACATATCAAAATGAAACAACTCAAGTTTAAGGCTAAAATCCCAAATGACGTAGCGCGCAGATACACAATTTTAAATAGGCCTATGTTTGCAGTTCGCTTTGAAGACTCAAGGGCCCACAAATTCTTAATCTCAGCACTACATTTAGTGAATGAACTTCAAGATCCGTCTCTCCTTACCCTTCTCGGAAGGACCCTCTCTCCCCGTTACTAACTCGGTGGTCGCTAAGCTGAAAGGTCTCTTCACCAGTTTCAGATGACGTCACGGTAAAATGCAAACTCCTAACGACCTCCCGGTGCGTGTGTGTGGTAGTTAGGATGCATCTCTCCTACCTTAATCTTCACAAACGAGGTCCTGGCGACAAAGCCATAACGCCTTAACACCAGAGTGGAGGAAATACAATTATCCAAATTGAGAGGGCGTCGTGACGCCAGTATAACTGTCACATTCAATCAACAGAATACACCAAGGCCTAGATACTTTTAAGTGCATTTTGAATTCTCACCCGGATTATTTTGAAGTATTAACAATAACGAATAATCATTAGCTAAACGAATTGAAAAATCCAGCAATTAATCACCCCCAAAGCCCCTATGTGTAGTTCTACCCCAGCCGTTCACATTATGTTTAATTAGAGGGAGTGCAAAATATGTACAATAAGGTGGAAGGGAGAGAAGTCTTCGCCTCAACTTTCTCGCCCATGCACAGGGCTTCAACCAACGAAACGAGCGATTCGCTGAGAAACAGATGGAATTACACAGTAGTGTAATTACCGGTAATTCTCAGAGACCAACATCCAAAGGGCATGGAAGTAATTACATAGTCTAAAATGTGGCCCCCATCTTGACCATACAATAGGAGCGGCTGTCAGGAATACTTGAAGCGAACAGAGAAAATCAAGCTGCAATCCGTGGCCACTTCTGGCAACAAGCCACCTGACAAATGCGCACCTGCGGGGATATAATAGACAAGGACAAAGGCTATAGTGCGAGACGAAAATGGGAACGGAGACTGGCACATTTAACTGCTCGAGGAACAGAAAAAAAAAATTGAACCAAGCTTAAAGGAGATTCGACAAAGAAACTTTAACAAGTAGCAATAAAGCTGATCTAGTAATGACCTCAACGGATGTTCATACTTCGTCACTATTTTATTCGCGGCAAAAGATTCTTTTGAAACATTAATAATTTCCACAATTCTGATTAGTATTAGAAATAAACAGATGCCAGATAAAAGTATAACAGTGTATAAAAATATCAAATAAATCCTTCGAAAATGTGGCAAAATTCAAATACGTACAAACGACAGAACATTATATATATATTTATTATTGACTGCAAATGGGTTTATACCCGGTGGCAGTGACCTACAATAAGATACAAAACAATGAGACACAACAGAACAATGAGATACATCAACAGAATGAGACAGAACAAAACAATAAACAAAAGGACACAACAAAAACAATAAGACACAACAAACAATAAGATACAACAAACAATGAGATACATCAACAGAATGAGACAGAACAAAACAATAAACAAAAGGACACAACAAAAACAATAAGACACAACAAAAAAAACATCCCACTCAAAATCAACCAATTCATAAATTACAAAACCATCCAACCTAAAGTACTTAACTTAACTTAAAAAAAAATTAATAATAATAATAATAATAATGATCAATATTGAATCCACGAGGAAGCAGATTAAACGAGGTTAATTGTTTCATCCACTCAGCTCAGAATATTTTGTTTTCTGGTAAGTCAGAAACAAATCTATGGCTTAAAATCCAATACAAAATAATCAACCAATTGTTTCGTATGGATGTGACACTTGGCTTTCACATCACAATGTCTGAGAACAAAATGCTGAGAGGAATATTTAAACCTAAGAGAAATGAAGTAAGAAGATTATTGAGAAAATTACACAGTGAGAAGCTTCATAATGTGTGCTTTTGACCGACTATTATTAGTTAGATTAATCACAAAGCGTGATATGAGGGCGCAATGGAATGAGAAATGTATGCATTATCTTGTCGGAAAACTTCCTGAAAACAAACCACGGGACGTAGGTGTTCCAGAGTCGTGAAAACAAAACTTGGGTAACGCCCACATTTTATGGAATTTTGGAAACTACTGATCCTGCCAGTACGTATGTAAATATAGACTATCCCCTTGTTTCTGACCGAAGATTCAGAAATTTAGAATCCACTTTTACGTGATCTTAAGAGTTTTATTACTCTGTTGATGAGGAAAGTTAAAATAAACATTCAGTTCTCCCAAACTTGAGATTTGAATAATAAAACCCCCTCGCATCTGTAAGTGTACTTTAGCAGAGGTAAAGCTACTACTGATGTTTAATTAAGCAACTCGTCATGCAGATATATGGGGGCGTGAAGGTATGGTTCCATACATTCTTAACTTTAGCAGTAGAAGGCGGAGACATTTATCTCCGAGTAAAGAACCCCGATACCCGAACGTAATTCTAGAAATTCCACAATTTATTTATTTCTTGCAGGAGAGGCTGGTGAAGACAGCACAGTGGTATTCCTTTTTAATTCTTCCAACGTATACGGAGTACAAACAGTTTTATCGGAACTCGTGACCATTCATCTATTCCAGGATTTAAAATACTTCCCGGCACTAAGTTATGTGTTAATGGGTGTTCAATTTTAAACTTTAATACAACTTAGAAGCGCATTAAAGCATTGGGACAACTTGACATTTTAAAATCATACGCAATGTACATCTTACAAGTATTTGTAGCAAGAGTTCCTTCAAACACAGACTTCCACTTTCCCAGTTATATTACGGAACAAATCAGTTTCCTTTGTGACGTGAAGCTCTGCGTAAATACTACATGCAAAAACATGGGTTATTATGTATGATCCGACAACGTTCAAAATTAAATGCACCCGACAGCTTTAATGTCCAGCCCCCAACGAAATTAAGTCTGTAGTGTGGAAGATAAAACATTCGGATAGAGAGATTTAATGCAGGGTAATAATTACTCTATCAGCAACTTACAGACTTTTCTTTTACTGTACATTTATATCTCTTAGCTTTCTAAATGCTTAACATATACAAAAATTGCGTCTACACAATACGCTAATTTTAAAGACTTCGGAAAAAGAACGCATGAAGCTGAGCATAAATGAAAAATTGTACACTTAATGCCAAATAGGCCTACTGTAAATGACAGTATTAAAAGGCTCTTGAAATACAATCATCATAGAAGGATCCTTAAATCGTAAACGATACTTGTCCACAATGGACCACCATGACATCAAAAACGACAGTAGACTAAAAAATAGAATCTTTTGTCTGACAGAAGAAGTTTCTTTGTTGCACGAGAGCCATGCCAGCATCAACTGGTTCGACAATAAACTCGTATTTCCGTTTGTTTTGTTATGAAACACTTCTGGTTTCTCTTAAGCTTTCAATACAGTCCGAAGCCATTATAATCCCCGCAGAGACCTGAGAGCAAATTTATCATCGTGGCAGTTGTGCACTGCAGCAACCGTCACAAATTCCATGTTTCAAGGCCACACAAAAATTGTGCATCGCCGAAACACAAACGACGAAGCCAACGAGAATGAAGACGGTTCATAACTCGCAGCGTAGCAGAGCTCTACTAGTTACTTAGACCTGCGCGGCAGGCGTGGTCCTGAAGCACGCAATTTGGTTGTCAGAAGGGCTAACTAAATAAAGGAACCACCTTATTAAAAATATTTGTTAGTGTTGTTTCACGCATTTGAATTTAAAAAAAAAAACATTTCAAAATTACAGTTACTTGAAGTTATGCAACGTTTCTGAATATAGAACATGAACAAATTCTATAAACACTTTACGTTTTGATCAATTATATTTGCTATCTAGTCAAGGAATTTCAGAGATATTTAGAAGGAAATTTAAGGAAAGCAATTAGAATATATGAAAGTACAATAACAATACGGTTATTAAGGTCACTGGGTACGAGAATATGGACTGAATTCACATGGCGTGTGCTATGATTCAGTAGCGGGATCTCGTAATGAACCTTCGGTTTCCACAAGAATTGGGAATTCGACTCCTTAAGCGATTATATCAGCCTGCTAAGAAGGACTATTCTCCGTGACGATAATAAACGGTCAAGTTTCAAATACAGATTACCTGATATCGCCTCCTCAACAAGAGGATTAAATTAAGTACATAACCAATAACGATGTTTCTCTCTGTATCGATCTAGGATGGGCTATACTGCACATGGTAAGTTTTGCAAGTCGATGAGATGTCTGTGTTTGGATTACATAAGCATACCGGCTTTTCGGAAATCTAGTGGCAGGTGTATGGACCATGAGCAAGGCGGAGATGGAGCATGCCCGAAGCAGAAAGGTGCTCCGCCTACAGCCAAACCCAGTAACACCGATCGAGTCCCGTCCTCGCTCTGCGCATACACGACCAGAGGTAGGGATAACCTCGCTCCCTATCATCCACCCACAGACATCTCTCGTACCCCTGCACCAAGTTATTTCATAATATATCATCAAATACAAATACCAACATAGTAAACGATCATTCCACACACGGTAACGCACGTATATTAAGATGAAATTTATTATTATTATTAAACGTTTTATTGAGAACAAATTTATAATTTTTCCTCATTGCAATAATTTGTAAAACGTAAATTACATCTTAAAATGCAAAGAAAGCCATTAAACTTCAGAAGAAAAAATAAAAAAGGAATGAATCAGAGACGTAATATTTCATAAAAGCTTAATAGTTTCAAACCATTCCTAAAACGACGCTAAAAGTACGCGTTTTTGACAACAAAATACAACTACGAACAAAAATTATAGTGCTAAAGTATTGAAAGTATGATTAATTTACGACACTATGAACTAAAACGTTTTCAAAACCTTCTGACTTAAACCGCTACCTGATGCAATAAATTTTATAATAACTGTGTTTATCAGTGCTAAATTAAATATGTATACACTGCAAAATTATACACAAATAAAATCAACTAAACAAATAATAAAAACATGAAATCAGTGCCTTCCGAATTAGACAATTTACATAAGATTATAAAATTAGACAAAAACATTTTTTAAATTTTATATCTAGATGACGCGGGATTTAAAGGCGTCGAAGTTTCCCAAACTGCGGCACTGCATTAAACAAGAAATATCTGTCCCTGTCCATAAGTACTCGGTAAAGCAAACCACATTCTGAATTCCGGTAACAGCCGGTGCTAAGTGACAACGCCACGATCCGTCCTCTGACGCGGTGCGTAACCGGAACATAGGCTACACGAGCCCCAGAGTCCACGCCAGAAACTGAGCATCGCAACCCGGCCCAATCAGCCATCCCAACACACATTATAACCAGATGTCTCTTATCTGTATGTCCGTACATAAAATGAGAGTTCTTAATTATTGGAAATGACTTCGCGTATTATTTAGCAAAGCCGAGATTAAGAGAACATCTTCATGGCCTGGTGATTAAGAATATAGACAACTTACTACCTCTAACAACAGACGAATGGCATAATACATTACAGGGAAAACAAAAAAACTCCGATAACATTGGTCCAAGTACAATTCTATGTAAATGTGTCTGCATATAAAAACAAGTGTAGATTTAACGAGTTATAACATTAAAACAGACCTGAACTTCCGTCTTCTGAGGAAGTATTACTTACAAACCCCATGACCTCAATCCCGAAATTGATCAACATAATGCCAAAATTATAAAATGAGGTAAGAACAGTTTGAATCCTTTTAAATCCGTGGTTATGATAACTAAGACGATGATGATGACATCTATAGATGTCAGCTGACATTACTTGACAAACTGTTGTGCAGTACTAAAATCGAGCTATGATCAGGCAAAGTGAGTACGAAAAGAGGGCAATGATAAAAGTAAGATTTGTCTTCCACCCCATGACGAGAGCGGGGGTAACTACCCAGGCATTCTTAACCTCGATATTAGATGCAAGAGAATGATTAGCCTCACGTTATGAGTTATTTAACGAGCAAAAGTGACACCGGTGTATGGGGCAGAGGCTGCCTTGTATCCTCGAGTCAGTCTGCAGACATACATAACTGCTTCTGCTAGAAATTGTAACCAGTTACCTTACCCCTGGCTTACTGTGAAATAATATATTTAACAATAAACATTTTAATTAAAATTTAGATTATTATTCCAGTGACCGCGATATTGCATGCTGTTCACCGTTGATGCAGCGACGTTAAACAATTCAATAATCACAGCATCAGCATGACAAGGTAAGAAGACAGACGGATGTCAGAGGGGAAGAAATACCTCCGTCCGTACATAAAATTAAATTAGAAACGTCATCTGATATCGGTGAAAACGATGACAAATGAAGAAGTATTCAATATCGACATGAAGTCAAATTGTCGATAAACAACATTGTAGCATCACACTGCCCTTATTTATTTGAACATTGTGAGAACCCGGAAGCCTGCCTACTGCTGATAACGTGGAGATATGTTAAAATTGAATTTTAGAAATAAATAAATAAATTAATTAATTAATACTCAAGATAAATTAGTAATGAAAGAGGAAAGTAATACATAACCGGCTAACGTAAACTTAAAGACTGAATTCTATTATTTAAACTCTTTACAAAGTTGTAATTAAATGTATAACTTTCATTATAATTTCTGACCGTAAGTGCCGTGGTCTAGGCAACACGGAGTTTTCCTCCGTGGCATCCCAACAATTACTCCATTCACACACAAAAGAAGGCAATGGCAAACCACTTCTGGATCATCTGCCAAGAACGTATATGAACAGGTCCCAGGCCGAGAAAAGGATGGAAGGATCCTGGTCATATGGACCTGTCGTCAGACATAACACTAAATAAATAAATAAATCGATATAAACGTCTTCACTATACGTACAGAATCCCACAGCGAGTGATATTCATCATTTAAATAATATCCCATGAAGCAGACTTCTCGCAGAAGTTAAGATTACAGCTAAACCGCTGGCCAAGAAATTCCTTGCCTTTATGGAACGAGATGACCCACTGTCGTATTCACAGAATCCCATTAGACCCTGTCCAGAAGCAGTTTAATCCAATCCACATCCTCACAGAGAAGACTGCGTCTCTAGACTCCACTCCATGCGTGCTAGCTTTTCCCTGGTATCTCATGCTTCTTGATTCAATCAAACTACGAACATTACGCGTAACAGTACAAATTATGAAGCCTCTCATTATATAATTCACTTTATTATACCGTTACTTCGTCTCTCTTAAGTGCAAATTTCTCCACAGCACTTTGTTTCCACGAATCATCCATTTCAGTTCTTCCCTGTGAATGAGAGGCGAAGTTTCACACTTATTAGAGTAGGAATGTTTCTGTGACCTTAGTTTGAACTGAAGATACCAGGCGCTTTCCAAATTTATTCAGTTCCTGTTTTTGTCGTAAACATAATCTTGATTTGTCACTGTCGCTTCCAGGCAGACCTTCCTGGATTTGGCAAATTTACCAAAGGATTTATTAGCCTGTCTTACGCAGTGATTTTACCTTTCATTATATTGACACCTAAAGCTACAACGGTTTTTAATTTGTACTAACTAGATGGCTTACCGAACCCGAAGGTTCATCACCGAATTAACCAAAGCCCTCCACCGGACCCTGTCCTGGGCCAACAAAATCCAGTCTCCTTCAACTCCTATCTCCCATAGATCCCGCCTGAGATTATCCTCCCATCTACGTCTAGGTCTCCCCAGCGGTCTCTTCCCCTCAGGCTTCCCAACCAACACCATGCTCGCTACATGCCCCGCCCATCTCATTCTTCTCGACTTAATCACCCTGACAATACTGAGGGAGGAGTAAGGAAATTAAAAATATAAATAATTTACAAACCTTGACAAGAACACACGTTTATAATAATTTATCAAGTGAAACAAATCGCTAGTGTGATAAAAAATGTCAGCGAACAGGTAACGTAACCAGCAGAAGATAACATTAGTATCGAAATGCACCAAAAATATCACTTCCCAATTTTAAGAATTTGATGTAAATTAAGACGGAAACAATAAAATAATAAATTCGCCGAGTTATGGTTCTCTTATCCGAATCTCAGTGGAATAGGACATCATCGGGACTGTTAGCGCTATGATTGTGTCCGCAGTTTGCATATTTTAACCAAAAAAGGTCGCTCTCGCAATAATGCGGTGAAGAGAGCCTAAAACAAAAAGAAACAAAGAGATAGAAGCGATGAAGACTGAGATAATGAGTAGAAGAGACATTTAAGCTCATCCCTTGATGACATTTTTAACTAGTGTTTAAATGAGAAGCACGTCCGAACACACTTTAATTTTTTGTATGTGTGTTTCTTTTTTGGATGCAGACAACGTCATTCGCACTCCTGAGACTCGACACAGAAGATTAAGCTTAAGACACTTGTGTAAGTTAAGTAGAGAGGGAGAAGACGGAGAAGGGATGAATGTTAACTAATCGCCAACGAAATAAGTACGGGTCAGAGTTCATCCCTTGCGACCCAACTAGGATTATTCAACATATCAACTTCTTTTGCATAATCATGACTTCGTACAAACGACTGATTGAAGGAGTAATGACGTCATAACGAACAAAAGATTTGTGACGCCGAATATTGTGAGAAGAGACTTTATATATAAATCTGCAATTCGTGTCTAACACCTTAGCCGTTCCTCTGGTCTGGAAGTGTTGTACTTCCTGTTACTGATCTCAGATTTTATTTATAGGCCTGCGATATTATTTTAATATCTTGAAAATATTTGTAATTTTCTCTTTATCTCTGTAAATTTTACAAGTTTACTTTCTGAAGCGATATTTGTAATTTTCTCTTTATCTCTGTTAAATTCTACAAGTTTACTTTCTGAATCGTTGTTCTCAGATACAAAAAAAAATTCAAATAACAGAAATCAGACTTCAAAAAAAAAAAAATTCAAATAACAGAAATCACTGGCTAGCTCCACTTTTTAATGTTCTATCAATAATTCGGCTATTTGCTTTACCCCTCAGAGAGCCACTGGTTTTACTTCGTTGTCAAAATGTTAAAAATGTAATATCCATTAATTGGCACAACAAATATATTTTCTGCAAGCCACATTCTGATCTTGTAATTATCAGAAAATTGTCTCCCTTTGTAACTCCTTAATCAGAACCACGTCCTGATGGGAACTCCGTTCAGCACCTGATGATAATAGACACACCAATCCAGTAATGACGCTGTTCAAAGCACAAACCACTCTTAGTAAAAGCGCACGCTATCGGTCGCGAGTTATAATCCTGCTCAGGGCATAAATGTTTAATCTCAGTTCTCTGTGCTGCCCTGGGACAGACTGATCCCCAAAGATGAAGATTTTACTCGCAATGGGAAGGAGAATAAAAAAAACTGCCCTCACAATAAATTCTGAACGTAACACAGTAGCCTGTAAAATCCGTAACGACAGCGGAACACATTTGTGAAAAAAATACAGTCCACCGTGATAACACTGATATATTTACAAGTCAGCATGTCTAATAATTTAGGCAACAGTGAGTGTCAAATGTTAACAAAACCACGATAAAGATTCTTATTCAGAAGGGAATGGTCCCTCATCCAATCAAGAAATTCCCTGTCTTTTATGGGACCCAAAGATTGGTGTTCGGAAGATCACACCATTACACCTATGTCCTTAATATAAATCCTAGATCACCCTCCCGTCTTGGACTAGGTCTCCCACTAGGTCTCGTCCATTCAGGTTTTCACACCAAAATGATACGAAGTTCTCACTCCTCACATACGTGCTACATGCTCTAAGAATTATCTATTGCCGAATTTTATCACCTTTCAATTTTTGTTTCGGATTATAATATCTGGTTTATTATTTGGAATGGTTCTATCTGTTTTGACTTGTTGGTTCCACAAAATAGTTATTCGGTTAGCCTGACTTGTCTCAACTGCCTTCGGGATGTGTTGTTGTTATTATTTCAATTACAACTTTTAAATATTTCGTTTAAACGCGGGTTAGAATGCTGGCCTTGTAATCCTGGGGTCTCGGGTTGGAATTTATAACTTGTGTTGGGCAAGGCCGTGGTCTAGGCAACACGGAGTTTTCCTCCGTGGCATCCCAACAATTACTCCATTCACACACAGAAGAAGGCAATGGCAAACCACTTCTGCATCATCTGCCAAGAACGTATATGAACAGGTTCCAGTCCGAGAAAAGGATGGAAGGATTCTGTTCATATGGACCTGTCGTCAGACAGAACACTACAAATAAAAAAAAATAATTATATATGGCGACGCGTAAAGTTTGATTCACACCGTACAACATATTCCACTGCAGTTGATGTTAGTAATCCCAGCTCTAACAGCTTACAGACACGAAGACCCTAATACAATAACATTTCAGGCCTGAGTGTAGTAAGTTTAATTACTAAGGAATTTTTCACAGATCTAAATCAACTTCCTTAATGTAGTCATTCGTGTTGCAAGAACGTAAGAAAGAAAGAGCTATAACAATAGAAAAATGAGATCAGACGAAAACCATTACAGAAGGGTCGTCGTGTACGAAGTGGGCGTGCAGAAGATGAAAGGAGAAAGCTAAGCGTTGAATAGTAATCAAGGCAAACGAAATTAAGACAAGGCACAAGTACATGAACTAATTTAGGTAGGACGCAATGAGAAAGATGCTAGAAGGAAGGTCGTAATGATAGTAATGACTCAAAACGTTTTGTTTAGCTCCTTCAGCAAGAAGAGAGAAAAACCAGGGCAGTAGAAAATACAGCTAATAACTTGCTCTCTTAACCTAGCTACTCAGTACCTGCCGACCAAATCAGTCCATCGATGGAAGGGTATTGATAAAATAATTCTTCTTAGGACGTCATATCGCAGTCGCATGTAAACAGCACGAAGGCCACCGTCTTCTAAGATAGCGCAGAATGAAATTTCGTGGACACTAAAGGATCTTTCAAACGTGCCTTCGAAATGGTCAATTTCCAAAATTCCAAAATACATCCTTACGCACGCTGCCGTGAACAACTGATATCTCACACGCTACAAAGTTAAAATACCGGCCTACAATAATTTGGCCCACGCTTAATTTGTGGTGCTTCTCAGAACAAACGACATGTTTGAACTGAAATCTTCTGGGTTATGAACCCGTGTGGCGCTGTAGGGGTTTTAAAATGTTTCTGAGGAACTTACCTCAGGGTACAAGTGTCCCGGAAGTCAAGGCGTTCCTTCTAAATTATCATAACAACCTACAAAACTACAAGGCGTCATGATCCAGAAGACAACCGACATTTTCACAGCTGCCGTGAAAGCCTGAAATTTCGTGAACAGACACGGACAGCGTATCACTAACGACAGACCTATCAAACGAAGATGCCCCGTTTTTTTAAGTCAGTTTCGCCCTTCAACAGACGAAGTTAATTACGGTTTCCGCTAGTTCCTACTTCCTACGACGAAATTCAACAAAACTACTCGTGGTGGCCTCCTGTACTTTTTCTCATTGGTGTTAAAACCCGATTTGAACTTCGGTGTTCTACACAGCTACTGCAAAGATTTATAAATTCTCATAAAGTCTACAGACTGTCGAATTTGGTAGCTGTAACTCTCCAGACTTGTATTCGGAAGGCATCTGGTTCGAACCTCGGCCAAGTTACCGACTATCCTGACTGAGATTTTTCGTAGTTCTTCTCATCAAACGATTTCGTAATCGCACCTCGACTAAGGGTATGGTAGCCTTCTTTCAAATCCTAACTACAAACAATTCACTATCGTATTTCCCCTTCATATGGCATCGGATTTTCAGTTAAAATATCTTCGTTAATTAACTTAAGAATCAATCGATGAAGTCAATCGGTAGGACTCCTGGATGTAGCAGACGACCTTCGTTAAGGTCGCCATTCATGTCGCAACCACGATTCGAAATCCAAAATCTCAGTATTCCACAAAAGAAACACCTTTATCGTTATCATCATTATTATTACTTGTGTCATAATGTATCATGTACGCAAGCTCCCAGCGTGTGAGCGGCTTGGGATAAGACAGTGTGGTTTCTGGGTCAGCAGGTTTGAGGTTCCCGAGCCGAATACCTCAGCGTATATCCCACGAACTCCCCCACCAGCCGCCATAAATCGCAAATGATCCCAACTGCATTTCCTCAAAGGAAGTAACATATCACCTAACAAGTCAATCAACAAGCAATCATTTCCCATAACCAGTGTCACATCAGGATGTACAGAAACATCACCAAGTACCACGACGAGAAGCAGGATCGGTATTAAAATTGCAAGACAACGTCTGAGTTACAAGGATACGGTCATTAAAACCTAACACCAGGCTCCAGAAATACACTCGCTTGAATCACATTCCTCTAGGGGTTTGCGTGACAACATATAATTTGTTGCAGGAGAAAAAATTAAATTCTTCATTATCCTACCATGCATCCGACAAATTAGCAGCACCTTAAGTTTGTAAAACAAGCGGCAGTCTTAGAACATACGAGGTGCGATCGGAAAGTTTCAAGAATGTGTCAATAGCGGGCGAACCGGATGTAGTACGAGCTTCTGCCTTTAGGGGGTGCGGCCTACATTCATAGTGAATCAGTGTGCCAGCCGGCATCATCGAATTAACATTTGTTTCTTAGTTACGGGCGTTTTGGTAGTGCATTACACCGACCCTCCTGCGATTTCGGAATGGCGTGTGCATCAAATTTTGCCAAAGACTCGCCAAAACGGCTACGGAAACCTATGAAATGCTAAAGCAAGCATTTGGGGAGTCCGCAATGGGTCGTGCACAAACGTTTGTGTGGCATTCACGTTTTAAAAATGACCGAACCTCTGTCGATGATG
>NW_019059724.1:1480063-1490444 GCF_000696155.1 Zootermopsis nevadensis | reverse complement strand
TCGTCATTATGCAGTTTTCTCCATACCCCATCGTCTTCTCTCCTTGGCCTAAATATCCTCCTCAACACCCGATTCTCAAACACCTGCAATCTGTGTCCCTCCCTCTGAGTGAGAGACCATGTTTCGCACCCATACAAAACAACAGGCAAGATTATTGTTTTGTATACATTAATTTTCAGGTTCTTAGAGATCAGACGGGAAGACAAAATATTTTGAACTGAGAAGTAGCAAGCATTTCCAGAATTTAATCTCTTCCTAATTTCCTCATGAGTGTCATTTTGATTTGTTATTGTTGTTCCCAGATATTTGAACTTTGTAAGACTTTCAAAGAATTTATTAGCTACCCTAAGATAATTTTGCCCGCCTGTCTTCTGATGACGAGATACTAACATGTACTTAGTTGTTTCTGAATTCACTTCTAGCCCCACCTGTCTACTAGCCTCTAGTAAAACTTCTGCATTCCTCTTTATTGTATTCATATCGTCCCCCAATAAATTAACATCATCAGCAAATGCCAATAGCCGATGTGTCCCATTCAATTGCAAACCCTCCTGCCTATGGCGTATGCTAGCGCAAAGTTAAAGAGCAAGGGAGACAAAGCATCTCCTTGTTTCAGACCGTTCTTGATGGAAAATGACTCTGATACATATTTACCTACTCAAGTAAATACATATATGGAAATAAAATTGAGAACTGGAACAATCAGCTTTAGGCTCCAGTCACTTCATTTACCAAGAGGACAAGTGACGACCTTGGAACAGGAGGCCTGGCGGGTCTCGGGGCCAGTCTGAGAGCAATGACCAAAACAGAAGCTAACGTGAGTGCATGGAATCGAAATCCAGACATCCAGCCCAAAGCCAGTCACTTTACAGACTAAGCTATCTTTTGAACAGTCATCACTGATAAAAGGATCACAAGACACAATGAACGAAGACAATGAATGTGCAGTTATAAAACCATTTGACGAAAAGCATTGAGACACAGAAGAAAGGATTTTCCATTACAGATATTAAGAAGTTTAATCTCTGGTAACTAGAATAAGAAAATTGGCCACATTAACCTAAAAACGAGGAAGTATGATTACTATTCGGACTTATTTTCTGCATTTGTCATCTGATATTCGTCACTCGGTTCAATTTTGTTTATGATTTAACTGCCATTACTCGATGCATAAACATTTAGAATACGAGATATAATCCAGGAGATAGAGAGAAGACAACTGATTTGGTATGGACACATGCAAAGGATGGAGTTGGAAAGGTTACCAAAGAAGACTGTGAAATGGCAACCAAAAGAGAGAAGGAAGAGAGGGAGACCGAGACCAGGATGGAACGACAGAATTACAAGAACCATGAAAGAATGGAAACTACCTCCGGAAGGATGGGAAAACAGAGAAGAATGGAAGAAAATATTAGGCACCGGAAGACCGAAGTAACGGTCAAGAAACAGAAGAAGAAGAATACAAAATGCAATGTCTCCAGGTTAAAATATACAGTGAAAATCCACTGTTCATCAGAAATTGGCAGAAACAAGGAGAGATGGCATAAGGAAGTTTTCAATTACTTTGAAAAAACAACTTTACACATGTAGGTAGTTTCCAATAAAAGTTCTCACAATAAATAAATAAGTAAACAATCTGTTCCATTATATACTTCAGAATCTAAAAGCAAAGTTGTTGTTACGGCTAAGGACCATGTCAGGAAGACGCACACATGGAATGGAGGATCCACGCATTCATAAACTTAATTACAGGAGGAGGTGATTGATCAAATTCATGTTCCAGTGCTGTATCTCCATGATACCCACTGGAACTCTCAGTTGGTCTAGACACGCTCAAACAAAATGTCTGCCTCTACCAGCAACAAAAATCTGGCCTACAGCCAGTCACTTCACTCACTACATTATTCTGGCCAAGAGTAAAATTTTAAAAAATCCATAGCAAATGTTTCTTCACCTCGGAAGCAAGATGTCTTATTATTAAGGCTTTAATGTACGAAGCAAACAAGAAATTCATGCAGGGATAAATTCCAAAATAAAAACAATCTTATGTATCAGATTGAAATTGTGGGCAAATATGGATACACCAATTTGCTACAACCTCTATCTCAAATAATGAATTTTCAGTCCAAGACTAATGATACTAGTATTATTAATCATCATCGTGATAGTGACTACTTTCAAAATTCCGTTATTGATGTCTCTGCTGACCTGAACAACCTGTTTGAAGCCAATAAACTCACATTAAATTATAAAATAAGCAAACAAACAACTATTAGCACGATAAAAAATACACTAGTGCCATACGCGTTTCAACCTCAAGACGTCATCATCAGTGGCATCTGGGAAATTAATTCATTTAATCAAATGGTTTAAACTGGATTTAGAAAATAAATAATGAATAGCTGAATAACATCATCTAGTGCGTTTTCGAGAGTTAACAGTTTCGAAACTATCTCCGGAGACTGGATATTCTGACAGAGTGATTTCGTGGTTGTCCTCAGTACATTCCTATACTTAAATCTAAAACTTCTTGACGATGGTGAAGAGTCAATTGAATAAAATTTTTGGATATTATCCATCGTCTAGTAAATATAAAACGTAAAACGACGTTTCGGAGATGGGACTCTATCTCCGTCTTCAGGTTCCTACACAGTTGGGCCCACTAGATAGAGCTAATCCCTATCTCCGGAGATATTCAATTGACTCTTCACCATCGTCAAGAAGTTTTAGATTTGATATATCTAGTGCAGTGTCGCTTGAAATACTTTTGTTAAATACCCTGTTCATCATTTATTTTCTAAATCCAGTTTAAACAATTTGATTCAATTAATTAATTTCCTTGATGCCACTGATGATGACCTGTTGAGGTTGAAACGCGTATGGCAATAGTGTCTTTTTTATAGTGTTAATAGTTTGTTTGTTTGCTTTTTTATATTTTAATATACTACACGGTATGCAAAGTTTTAAGATCACCTTAAATTTGTATACACTTCATAAAATTCAATACCAACAACTAAACAAGTATTAATTTAGTATAGCACATGAAAATAAAACAAGTTTACAAATTGATAACTTAAATTGGAAAATGCACTTTGAATATGTTACCCCTAAACTAACTTGCTTTGCCATGAACAGTCATACCAATGATGAAAGCGGGCATTTTAAAATTATTTTACTTCATTTCCGTTCCATCACATCACATGAAGTTATCTTCTGGGTAAATTCAACAGACCGTAAGAGCATTTATCATAAAAAATTATTAAAATAATGGGAGGTGTTTACAGAAGAGTATCTTGCAGAGAACTATTTAAAAAAATTAATATACCCCCCTCTTGTGAGTGAATTCATACTCTAATTATTCTTCTGTTGAGGACAACATTCAGAAGCTCCAAACAATCCTGAACATACACAGCATAAATACAAAGCATAAGCATAATCTCTATCAGCCGTAGGCTAACCTCACTAGTTATGCGGGGATCAAACAATTAAATACTTTTCCAGATAGCATTAAAAGTTTAAATTTAAGCCAGTACTGAAACATTATTTACTCTAATCAAAAATTATTAAATACTGTAAATATTTATATGAATTATTTATTGTACTGTGTTCATTCATCTCGACACGTTTCACATCCTTGGCTTACAATATAAAATATGTAAATAAATTCTATCTTTTATTGTATGCATGTGTCACTTCATCCTCATGGTAGTTCAGATGACAATATACCTGGTCCTTAAATATTTTAAGGTGCTCCTAAATTTTGTATGAATGTAACAGATATATATTAAGAACTTTACAATATGCTGACCACTTATATGGAGGGCTACATATATTTATTTTGTATCAGGGGTTACCCACAACTTTCATATAGAAATCATATATTTTACCTCTCATCTACTCCACAGAACAATATATTTGTATCAAACATTCTTAGATATTGTATATATTTATAACTGTATCAACTATGTAAAATTTAAGGTACTCGTGGTGGTGAGTACAAAGATGACTGTTTTCAGGGTTGTAGCGCCTTGCAATCTGGTGTTCGCCTGACAACCCAAGAAGAATTTATTATACTTATAAACTGTAAAATCTCCAGATCAACAAAATTCTTTACATGAAAACAAGATGGAAACTTTTTAAAATGGGTAAAACTGCAAAAACCTTTACTGAATCCCTACCAGAGCATGATATCTATTAGATTACACGCATAAATCTGAGCATCATGGCCACATTCCTGACAAATGTACCGACCGACCACAAACTCCAACTCCTGCCAAACCAGAACCGACCACGGGCACCACCACTGGCTTACTTGTAGTTCTTCATACCAGAGACAACACTATCAAAACTTAATTTCAATTTCTCCACATCACACAAATGAAGCATTTGACCAGTATATCAAGAGTAGACAGATAACATTAAACTATGATCTAATTAAATTTCTGTAGATATCCATTTTAGCCTCTGAAGGAGCTAATAAACTCCCACATGTCACAATAACAACCATAAATAATTACACACACTGGAAATGACAATCATTAATCATACAGAGTAGGCACTGATCTTATGGTCAGCAATGCAAATTGCAAGATGAAGAATCCCTTAAGAATGTTACCATGAGAATGGTTATAATAATTTAAATAAAAATAGGTTCCTATAATTGTTCCATGTATGGAAGTATAAAATAAGCAATCTGTATCTTTGAATTACAATATTTGTATGGCTATAACTTCTACCACAGTGAACCACAATTTAAGTTCCTTCGTGCATTCCTATAAGTACTTATATAAGGCTTGATTTAAACTATATAGTAACATGGCATTGCATGCACATTTAATAAATACCAAGCTTTAAACACCATAATGGTCTCTTGTATTTTCTTTCCTTACCTGGTGAGTTGGGCTATCAGCATCGGCATCCTTCGAAGTCTTCAAATTCAGCGTCAGAACGCAACTGTCCTTGGAACTCCACACAAATAATATATCTTCTTTGCATTCTATAATATTCCTTGTTTTAAGATTCAAATTGGGAAGATTTTCACGCACAATTTGAAAAAGTTTCTGTTCACTTAGCCCGAGACGATCAGTTCCAACCGCCATGTTGTTTATTTCAATGTCGCCAACTGTGAAGATAAAATACTAGAGGTACAGTCTTGGCGCGACATTTAAAACAAGGAATTCAGTTAGAGTTTTGTAACTTGAAACTCTTCGCTATCCTACATCACTATTAACAAACTCAGGTTGTGGCCTAAATGTCGGTAGCAGGATCATCATATTGTTTTAGGTTGCAGTTCCATTTAAGAATATGTAGACTTACTGCATTATCAAAACCATCCGCGTGACCGCATGTAGCCTCTGTATGACAATGAATGTGTGTGTGAGTGAGAGAGAAAAGGTAGGATTTGAGGTTTTCCCGGCGATGATGGATGTCTTCAGGGTTGTAAGGCCTTGGAGGTCTGTACAAGATTACCAATGTTTCAGAGGTCCACTCATCGCCCTGATGATGGTGGCAGGAATAACCTCTTAAATGTTGACAAACGTCTACCAAACTACACAACGCTACAAGCCATCTTCGAGAGAGAAATACATCTATATGGAGACGTATTATCCCATCCTGATAAGGAAATGGAGGTAAGCTTCGTGTATTCTTAATATGGACATTAGTAGGATATCAGTGGGCAACTTTACACTCCAGCTGCTTTACTCCCAAAGGAAATACTTCGATATCCATTGGGTTTGAGACCGGATGGGCCCCAGAGCCTATCTAGACCTGACAATGAGAAGAAACATCCCTGTCCATACCAGGAATTGGACTCCGATAGGCCAGCCCGTGCCCAAACGTATAAGACACCCACCATTTTTTCTCTACTTGAAAAAAAATTACTAAATATCAAATTTTCTGATACGAATGGCATCTTATTCATGTAACTAACGAGGTTAAAACTATGTCCACAAAGGAACCGTAACAAGACAAACAGAATCATAAAGAAAGAAAACATTTTCATAAAGATAACCTACTGATTTTTCTCATAATTAAGATATTCAAGGCCAATTTCTCGGGTAATTGCTTTAGTTGAGCATGGGAAAATAATGTATTCGTCTTAATAGATAATTATTTCATTTTAACTGTCTAATTTGATTTTATATAAATGACAAGAGGAAAATATTCTACACAAATTCACATAGAGATTTAATACGCTTACTTCCATAATTTCCAAAAATGCTACACCTACTTGTTCCACAATTTAAAAATTTGTAATGTAAATAAAAAGATTCTATCTGTTCGCTAGGGTCCCTTGTTTGAAGCTCGTTCCAGCTCTTTATATATATCTAGGTTTCTCTTTGTCTTGTAATAACAGAGGCCTTGCAAGGGGCTGTTCTATGCAACCACAGGCCTACCAACATGTGACGAAATATCTTACATTGCAAAAGCCTACATGATGAATAAGAAACACATCAGATTTCTACAGTTTCCTTCCAGAGTTTCCAGTTCCCATTTGATTATTATACCCACGTTAAACGTATTACCCATGTAAAATAATTACATGGTTTCGTTGATTTAGTACAAAAAGCTGTCACTATGCTTCGACGTAAGTTCAACATAAAGGTTCCAAATATCGTGTACATTTTAACCTTGGACGATGAACAAAGTTCATAAACTCCGACAAAGAAATGTTACAAAATATTTGGTAACTTTTATTAAAGCCAGCATGTCCATAACATATACAGACCATCATACCCAATAAGCAAGATTCATCATTGCCACTAAATTTTATTTTAAGAAAAATCTGACAAAGTCCTGGAAAACTTCACTAAACTTACTACATTTTGGCCAATGGATATAAAAATGTACCTATATAAAATTAACACTACAAACAAATTTATGATTTCAGCAAGCCTGCGTCTTATTTTAAGAAAAAACAGTCGAAAAACGCACTTTTTATTTCTTTTTGCAAACAATAATCCTACCTTTTATTACGGTTTGGAACGTTATTAAAATTGTTCACAAAATTTAACAAATTAAATCTGGTCACCTTATGCCCTCCATGGGAAATCATCTGCTCCTCAAAGCGTTCTTTTCAACGTGCTTTGGGGCTCACGTCTTGCTTGTAGCTTGTTCCGTCCCATTCAGACTCAGTCTTTCTCCTTCCTTCGCCCTTAACACGATATCACCCCAGGTGTAATTTTGAAACTCCTTCAGTCCGCCCGATATTTGCACATCAGGGCACCTATATTGTTCCGAAACACCCCCTTCTCCCACCCCTCACACGCTTGCAGACAGGTTAGCCCCTTTTTCCGCCTTTCCTCCCCTCCAGCTTTGCTCTGCATATTAAAAAGTTTGGGATCGATTCGTAGGGATTAGTGATTGAGCTGTGTTAATACCACACTACGAGCCTTTGTGCCCTGTATTAAATTTCGCGCGAAGATTGATCGGGCGGGTACATACACACGGGAAAGGATTATTAAAACATGAGCAAAAGGGAAGCCAGAAAGAGATATTAGATAAAACAATTCAGAGTGAGTGAGACGGAATGAAACGGTTTTGGAAAGGCTGAGAGGACAAGAACCGAGGAAGACACATTCGATATATAAAAAGGATGCCATTGAAACTCCCTGCTTTATTACATCGTCTTGTACAGAGCTGCAGTGAGGAACTGAGGTTCACTTGGTAAATTTTAAACGTCTTCTAACGCAGTGATATTCAATCTTTTTTTGTTCGCGTACCCCCAGATATAATTTATCTTCAACTTTGTACCCCCAAAGTTGTTGGTGTATAATTCAAGTTATACATAGTATATAATCTACATCTAAAATAAATTAAATAAATTATATTACTGATTATTCAGTGTTTATCATAAAATAATATTTTTTTTAAAAAAATTCACGTACCCCAAAAGATGCCTTCGCGTACCCCAGGTTTGAATACCACTGTTCTAACGCAACACATACTACTTATGAAATAGAAAATGGCAGTAGAATATTTTTCATCGCGGTAACCGGACCGTTTCTTAGACATAGCTTTGTTAATAATTATAGCAGAAATGACCTTCTTTGTGTAACTGCTAATGAAGAAATATCGGATAAAGAGTTTGTTAAATTCAGGGAATGATTCGTATCACGCAATTCAGAATATTTTATCTTACCCTAAGAAAATAACTAAAATTTGGGGTTATGTGCAGACACAGATCGAGATTTCCAGCTGTAGCAAAATGTGGTTTTAGAAGCGTCCGTTACAGACAGCGCTAATGCTGATATATACCCCCACCTCGCCATACAAAACGTCTCAAAATTAATAATTTCAAAATAAATTCTTAATTGAAACATGTCCAAATCCTCGAAAGTTGAATAATTATTGCATATCAATGTAGTAACTAAATAAAACAATTTGCAGTAGCTTCAATAACAAGCATCTAAATGACCAGATATTCTAGTCTGACTTTACGTGACGTCATATTTTAAGGGTGATTTCTGTGATTCTGTTCTTCGGTTTGTTCACATATTTCGATAAAGATGGCTGAAAATAAACTTTCCTCCGACAAATCTCCATGTAACGAACGATTTCTTTTAAATCAGTGGTATGGGACCTAGGGATCTTTTCTTACGATAATAACCAAAACCCCTTTTGCTGTGTTTCTGATACATTTACATTACTCACTGGTAGGGGGTGACAACGAATGTTTCAGGATTGGATATAGGAAAAGAGAAACTAATTCTAATAATATTATTAACCACTGATTATCAAGAGTTGGTGGACCATTTATTCTACATGTTTTACTCATCTGATTTATAAAGTGTAGAAGTTCAGTAACGTTTCAGAGATGCTTGCTGTCTCCATCACTAGCATAACGACATCGCCCTGATGAAGGGGACAGAAAACACCTCCGAAACATCGGTATACTTCTACCAGACCACATGGCGCAACAATCCTGAAAATACTTACCGCCGTCAGACCTCAAATCTCAACCAGTATTTTGATTGTCTTAAATTTATATAATTTCCGAAAGATGTGTTGAAGGAAATCATGTCACATATTTGTAAATTTTGTCCGCGTATACAGCATCATTTATATACTACTTTTTTTACTCGATTAGTCACCCACCCCATTGGTAACCAAAGCAGTTTATGCAATGCGCAATTTTCGCATGTTATCATCTTAAGTCTGTTCCTTGCAAGTCGCCAGCATCGCTATCACGTGATCGCGCCGACACACTGTTGTACATCACCCAGCTATTATAATGGCTGTTCTTATATGCCCCCTTACTTAGTGTACTTGTCTTTGAGTTAACTAGATGCCAGCATAATATAGGTCTAAAGATTTAGTAGGGAGGAAATCCTATACTAAGAAATACGGGAGCTCACTATTCCTTACCAACTCCCCCCTTAACTCAACCCCTTGACTTTCTCACCCCCCTTCCCTCAACTGTACAAGAGACAAACTTCATCTTAACACTTTCAATATAATACCCATTTCAAGAACATCGAACACCTTCCAAGAGTCATCATTGACAACAGCAAAGCCGATAGTAATACGAGAATATTACGCTAAATGTAACCTTTCTTGTTTTGCAGTAAGCTAACGTTAATTTGTATTTCTTAAAACCCAAAAACAGTTAAGTTCTAACTGCGTTTTCGTAATAGTCTTAGTCACAAGACGAATCAAATCGATCTTGTACAACAAATTGGTTTTGATAAAGGTTAACTCGTATGTAGCATGGGACGGGTTAAGGAGTAATGACATTTTATTTTTTACAAATTCCTTTGAAACAGCCTCTATTTATCCACTGAGAGATTATTTTTGCAAAACAATTCGGCTCATTCTCCGAAAACCGCGAGGCTTGCTGCCATATAAAAACTGTTTAAGATTGCGACTACCACATTCATACAATCTGGCTGTATTTCTGAAAAGTACTTTTGTCCTGAAAGACAAGACAGGTGTGTTGCATAAAACAAATACTTAAGCCCTCAAAATTCAGAGTTCTGGTAGATTCCGATTAAGATTTTCCGCTGAGCACCAAGATTCTGATTGTCGTCTGGAAAAACCAAGAAAATTTAGTGCAAATCGCATGTCACTGTGGTCTGAAGATGACCTCTCATCAATCCTTTCCTGTTCATAGCAGGTACATGATAATCCTCTCACCACAGATAAACCATAGGCGATATTACCTTAGCACCGGGTGCGAGATTGACTAAGTAACTCCGAGAACTATCAAACAGGAAGAGTTTTTGACAAGCTGGTCAATTTCTAAGTTGTGAAGTAAGACCAATAAGTAAAGTAAAGTTTGTCCCACTATACGCCATGTAGGCGTTTGGGGGGAGTGGAGGTATAGCTCCTCTCTTCCTTGACCTCGGCACTAGATGGGGGTGAGTGGTCAGCATCACGC
>NW_019059724.1:1464974-1480042 GCF_000696155.1 Zootermopsis nevadensis | reverse complement strand
GAGGAAAAATCCTCTGCCCCCGTCGGGGATCGAACCCCGGTCATCCAGCCCGTAGCTAGTCACTATACTGACTGAGCTATCCCGGCTCATGAAGTAAGACCAATACCATTTTGATATTGTTACGATGGGGTAAACAAGGGGAATTGGACGTCTAAGAGGCACATTGTCCATCCTCCCTAAGCTACAATTTGGAGCAGCGGTTTAATGGTATTGACAGGAGGAAATCCCACACCTACCGCCCTGAGAAAGATTGGGTAACACCGAACTTAGAAACGGGCGTCTAACCGCCTGAGCTATGGCACAGCCAAGAATTAGTTCCCACACAGTCGGACAGAGTGCATTTTACAAGTTTCATACCGCACCGTCTGCCTGTCCGTTCGTCTGAAGGAATAATAAGGACAACATAAAATATCTTGGTGAAACAACCCTGAAATATGGTATATTATCTCTGTTTCGAAAAGTTTGCACAGGGATGCCAATTTATATTTAAAATGTTAGGTGTAGGGTGTCCAAGAAACTTGTGCAAAAACACGTTTGTTTCAAACGGAGAATAATAGAAAGAAATGGTAATTCCAAAATAGTTCCTCTTGGAGAGATATCCCCGCGAAAATTGTCGGTTCCTTTACTATTTTGAAAATTAATAAAAATTTGTGTCCAAGAAACTTATACAACGCGTAAATATAAATATAAATAGAGTTTACTGTTTTTCTCGGGGACACAATCCAGTGAAAATTTCTTATTTTAAGAAAACCCAGGGGTGCCTAAAAACGTTTTCGACGAATATCGCAGAAAATGGCGAATGCAAACATATTCATCCACAACAGACAGACAGACAGACTGCTTCTTATTTCAGCTTCAACAATTAGGAGCAGGGGCGTTGAAACATTTATAAAGATTGTAATTTGAAATTACTGAAGAATACTAACTGTGCATCGTATAAAAAGACTGGAAAAATCTTGCTCATTGCAGTTCACCTATTATTCCAAAGGCGTTGTTCACGCCTAATCGCGGTAATATTTTACAATATCGGAAATGTTTGGTCAAGGAGAACTCCAAACACTGCCAATAGCGTAATACGTAAATTCCAAGTCTTCACGACGTCTCACATCGTCAACTTGGCAGAAAACTATTCCCATTTCGGAGGTCCTTGACTTCGACCCTTAGAAATATCAGTACTTTGTTTCCACTTCGACATGGAGGGTACAAACGAAAATGTGCTTCATACCAACAGGCGTTCTTTAATTAATCACACTGTATTTGTAATAAGGACCGGTCGTTTTCGAAACGCTTACTGCGACACAGTTTGTGTCCACCTGCAACACTTGGTAGCTTCTGGTGTGATCACTTACGTTACCATGCCTACAAGGGCATCATTACACGGGACGATCGCTGCTGAAGACGTCCCACAAGGCAACAGTGGCCTATGTACACTCACGAGTCAGTAAATTATTTACTATAGGTTATACTGTGAAATATATTAATTATTTTCATTTGCTGAAAGATTTTAAATATGTCCAAAAGCCGATACATAATCTAGGAATAAGTAGTGTTTTCTTATAATGGAGTTAAAGGAGTTTTTAAATCTTTCGTAAATGTTCTGTTATTTAACATTATAGATACAAATCGATTATTTACTGTAGTGATAATTGCACGTTGTAATTCAACGGGAATAATTCCTTTTGTGCCTTCATCCCTCGTTCCCTCTCATATCCTCCAATTCTTCTTCTTGAACGCGTTTAGCATTAATTTCATACAAGGAGAACAAAGAATAATAAGTGGTTGTACGTGCTGCCTTAATTCGATATTGGAACCACTTTTAAAAATTGTTTAATTACATCAGAATTTATAAAATACAACGTTTTCCCATGTTGCAATGAAGAACTTCTGGTGTCCTATGAGAGTAAGCTAACACGCATATAAACAAGGGAATTGTAAATATGCACATCGAGGAAAGTATCATGAATATAATTTCTTTATTTTAGTCAAATTTTCAGGATACCGAAATATTCTGAATTTAAAGGTTATGGATCTATATGTATTATAGCTACTACATACACACACACACACACACACACGCATTCATGCACGCACAGACACACACAAACACTTTATACATGGTTTGTTAGAAAAGATGGGATTTGGGAAATTTTGTAACATTTGAAAGGAAATTCCTTTTAAATAAGGTCATACCAGACCAACACCGATGAAAACAAAATTCACGTGAGAAATTTTGATACAGATTTCCATATAAACGTTGTTTAAAAACTTCTGGAGATGAAACGTTGTTAAAGGACGCGTAGAGAAACTGGCACGGCCTCGAAGTTACGCGCATTGGAATATGTTTACACGTGATTTGACGGATTCATACTGAGCGTCATTCAAAAGTATAGATAGGAAGATGATTGTGAACGGTGAACTTGTATAGATTAAGTTGGTTATTTGTACTCGAAAGATTACCGAAAACTACCACAGAAATATGTACCGGACCAGTAATATCTATAGCTAGATAATCTACTCCTGGCTCAAATTTTGGAAATTTCACATATCCTTAACTAGGATAAACATGGTTGCTTCCAGTCCCTACAGGCAAGTCCTGGGACAGCACGTTGAAATAGGCCACGACCGCGTTCATTAAGCCATCAGTCACAAATATGCTGTCGTTTAACGGTGCATAAACTATGCAGCTGGTAGCAAACCTTGGTTTAAAAATCGAGAAGAAATCTTAAAACTAAGGCGTGATACTTGTTGCTCTGAGGTCTGAAGATCCGGCTAGGATTCGAACCTAATACTTACAGCTGTGGTGTAATTTTCGGACCATAAATTTGGGTCATAAAGCATAATTGTAGAACGTATAAAATATTAAACATAAAAACTAATCAGTAATTCAAGTGAAAATGATTATGTGAAGACGAGCTTTTGACAAATTCTTTATTTCCAGTTTAATAATAATATTTTTAAGGCGCCTAAAATTTTCCGATGAGGAAATAAAGTTCTGCCTTTGCTTACGCTCCATTGATGGGCGAAGAGAGGTGGTAAAACTGCAGGTATGTTCACCAACGGTACTAGCGTCATGCTCCGGCCGCTTTGACCCAAGGCAAAGAAGCATCTATGTCCATTAGACAGGAGTCTGGGTGGAATCGGGAGTCGATATTACCTCAGCTGCAAAAGCAGCATTTTATGTCCTTTCGGTAAAAACGAAGAAGGTTAAGACGTTTGTGTTTATAATTCGATTACACTTACGTCGTTGTTGTGTTGAGGGGGCTGTTGCCAGGCTCGGGCGAGCAGTGCAAAGACTGTAGCGTCTGCTCTACTTGTTCCGTAAATTGTGTGTTTAATTACGAGAAGGAGCGGGTTAATTTATTGGTCAGTGTCTTCAGGCTCACCTCCTCCACCCCCTTTTCGGTCGTCCTGTGTTTCGCTTCCTTGACTCTTATCCTTTCTCCTCCTTTCCGTCTCCTTCCTTCGCCTTGCAGCTTCTAGAGGCACGGCGTCCCCAGCAAACGATATATTTCACATCCAAGGAGATATTATTTACAAATTAAGGTAGCCTCCATTTTGTCATTACCGGTTGCCATAGCGCGGCATTCTGTTCCACGCTACAGGGTGACACTGTGATATTCTATACTCCAGTGGATTAGGAAATTATTCAGTTTTGTCGGTTTTACTGTTTCACTTTCAGATCATACCTTAGATTTCCAAAACAAATGACATTTATTCTTCGAAATTCTATTGGCAATTTAAGCCTCATGTCCTTTAATTCAGTCACAGATAATAAAATTACCATCTGCAAACTAATGCGAGCAGTAAATCAGGGGTCATATCACTCTGGTACCTTTTAACTTCCTGTCTTCTTATACAAACTCACAGCATCGTTAAATTAACTGTAAATACATAAATATTCTGCTAAATAACCACTTCAGATGATACATGGGACAAGAGGTGAGCACCGGGTATTGGTTGGAAAACCTGAAGGGAAGAGACAGCTGGGGAGACCTAGACGTAGATGGGAGGATAATGTCAGGCGGGATCTATGGGAGATAGGAGTTGAAGGAGACTGGATTTTGTTGGCCCAGGACAGGGTCCGGTGGAGGGCTTTGGTTGGTTCGGTGATGAACCTTCGGGTTCCCTAAGCCATCTGGTTGGTTGGGTCCACTATTTGGGAAGTCTGAGGGGAAGAGACCGCTGGGGAGACCTAGACGTAGATGGGAGGATAATCTCAGGCGGGATCTATGGGAGATAGGAGTTGAAGGAGACTGGCTTTTGTTGGCCCAGGACAGGGTCCGGTGGAGGGCTTTGTTTAATTCGGTGATGTACCTTCGGGTTCAGTAAGCCATCTAGTTAGTTAGTTAGTTTGATGATACAACGTCGAGAAATACACTACATACCATTTATTTAATATAAAGAATACAGAATTCTGAAGTGTCTAACCCAGTGAGCTAGCCAGAAGAATCACTCTAAATTTACGTGTGAGAAAGTCTTATGGCAAGATGTTATGTACACTTCTAATTGGCTAAATACTGAACATAGTTGGTCCTTACTACCCTCTGACCTGTTTTAACAAATCCAAATTAAGATATTTTCTTATTAAACACCTCTTGATTCTTCACGTTAATATACGGCGCACCTGGCACTGGAAATCTACAACATTTTATCCACAAAATTAGTTCGAAGAAGATGTCAAATATATTAATATATATCCGTCGGTTGTACTCCATAAATATTACAGTGCCTCCTACTTTATATGACGTGAGCGATTGGGTACGTCTAGCAATACCTCATCTCCCCATCTGCTCTCCGTCTTCCTGCCTGTCTTCGGGAAATATAGGAGTTTCTGTCAATACGTCTTTCCAGTAACAAACGAGTGTTATTAATGGCAACCATTTCTCATCCATCTGGATGTCTCTCTATAATGGCTGTGAATGAAAAAGAATTTGAACCTGAAGATCCTTTTTAATTCACATACTAGTATTTTCCACTTTTTTCCTATGGAAATATTATCATCTGTTCACACTGCCATTAATAAGCATTGCACATGCACATCCATAAGAATAACACGGCATCGCGTTATTTTATACGGTTCTGCGAAAAGTTTTTAAGCCCATAATCGTAATTCGTCATTCATATCCGTCCGGATACTTCCTCATCCAAATTACTTAACGAATTTCCGTCAAACTTTGTACGTAATCCCGACGCCATATTTAATCAGTTCATTTCAATTTTTACCGGTAAGGTTCATGGGAGGTTTGCTTGGTCTATTGGACATTCGGTAGGACTCCTTAGACGAGGGATCAGCCCGTCGCAAGGCCTCTACCTGTACACAGGACAGCACAACATAGACATCCATGGCTTGAGTGGGATTCGAACCCACGGTCCCAGTGACCAAGCGACACAAGGCCCAGGCCTCAGACCGCGCCCTTACATGTCTAATTAACAATTTATATTCCAGAAATAGAGGCAAAAATTAATACAATCGCAGACACACAAAGCCCTGATAACATAAGGTAAAAACATGTAACTTAAGTTACGTGGGGCTTCGAAATAATTAACGTGAGAGAAGATGATGTTTTTCTTCTGGGTCTTGGAGCCATGTATGTTCATCGATAGTTGCCAACGTTTTGGAGAAACGTACCGTCTCCATTTTCAGTTCTGACGTGACGATGTTGAGAAATGGAGAAGTTAAAAATTACCATTCTTATCATTTTAAATAATGTAAATAAAATAAACGCATGATTTAAAACAGATATACTGTAAAAACCTAACAAACAGACCTTTAAAATGTGACAGATCTTTTGCAATCAGTATGGTTCAAAGAGTTGAGAATAAGTTTGACACACCGAATTTAATAGCAATCGGTTTGGTAATCTGGACACTGTTTCTTGTGGACAGAAAATGAAACTAACAGGTGGTTTTCAGACTCAAATATAGACTACACTCACATTATGGCAATACCGCCTCTTGCACTTAAGTCATTTTTGTAGTGAAACCAATCGCTGTTCGTAATCCGTCTTCTACAAGATGCAGTATTTACAGTCTCTCTCAATTTATCTTCAAACGAATGTTATTAATGGTTACGGCTAACAATCTATCTACTGTCGAAATTGATACCAACATCTTCTGCGAGCAACAGACTCTAATTTTCGGAACATCAGAATTGGATCTTCGCATAGACGTATTGGTACACCTATAAATTTATGTTGGAGGCTGAGTGAGGGTGGGAAGAGTTCTTGGGAGAGGTTCGGGGGGGAAACCCTTGTGTATTGCAGGTCTTTGGATTCAAAATATCAACACAATGAAAAAATATTCTGTACAGTGGGCCCTATATGGAGTATTATAGACTTTAAAATATAATAGATAGCCTATAGGTATTAATCTGTTAAAGTACTTAAAACATTTTAATTTTTAGTTTGACTCGCCAAGCGCATACAATACAAAACTTTCAGACTTGCTACAACGAGGCGAAATGTCTTTTGTCGCCAGTGTAACCAACATTGCCAGAAGCTGACGGTTCAGTACCACTCATACCAAAGTCCGCCCTGACGACACAATGCCGAACTACAACCATTCACGTCTAATTGTTAACTCACTCTCTCTCTCTCTCTCTCTCTCTCTCACTCTATGGCGCAGGGAATTTTAAGAAAAGTCGATTCCATGTATACTCAGCTTCTCAAACAATAGCCCAGTTTTTCACGGAACCCGACAGTTCATCACCGTGTTAACAAAATCCCGCTAGTTAGCTCCATCGATTCATAGCGCCCAAGGTCCTTCTTAACGTTATCCTCCAACCTACGCCTATATCTTTCCAGAGACCTCGACCTCCTCGATATAATCACCCTGACAATATCAGATGAGGTGTTCAGGTCCTCCTAACTGTTACTACCTATATTCCTAAGACATCCTTCTGAGCGTTCCATGCAGACGTATTCTAAGAGGTTTCCCTATCAAAATTTTGCACGCGTTCCGTGTCACCCCCACCCTAGCAAATACAATTCGACGCAGACTTGTGCGTAGTATTCCACCGTTCTAACCGAACCTAACCACGTGACGTGAAATGTCTAAGGCATAAAGAGCCTCCCTTCTTTTAAGAGTTTCATTGAAATAAAAATCATGTTTCTCACCCGTACGAAACAAGCAGCTAAATTATTGTTTTGTATATAATTTTCATATTTTTTTAAAAGCAGATAGGAGTTTTTTCAAACTGAAAAACATTCCCAGAATTTACTCGTCTCATTAATTTCTATTTGTTACCTTCGTTTGGAATCAGCTTCGTTTGGAGAAGAAAAGTTCCAAAATGGAACTTACTTATAACATGTACATAAATATACAAATTTTTTAGCTTATAAGCCTATAAAATAAAGGCAAACGTGTTAATCTTGTAGGCCTATATTAAGCTGAACTTGTGTGTTTATTTGTATGTTCGCTTATAGTTTGAGAAAGGGTATACTGAATTGCACCAAACTTGGTACGGAATAGAACACAACTGGGTTAAAATTTCGGGAAAAGTGCTCTGAGTTTGAATTCAGGTGAGGCCAGTTCTTGTAGCTCGGAAATTAGTCGCGATAAAGAACAAGACTTTACAGAGACAATAGACCAGAATCCAAAGAAAAATGTTCTGAGTTTGATTCCCAATAAACACGGCTTCTGTTGTTAGAAAATTAAGCATAATAGGAAGGGCTAGTACACCTAAGTTGTTTGTTTCGAAAAGGAGATTACTTCCGATCGCACCTCGTATATACACATAAATATACAAATTCTTTAGCTTATAAGCCTATAAAATAAAGGCAAACGTGCTAATCTTGTAGGCCTATATTAAGCTGAACTTTTCTGTTTATTTGTATGTTCGCTTATAGTTCGAGAATTGCAACAAACTTGGTATAGAATAGAACATAACTGGGTTAAAATTTCGGGAAAAGTGCTCTGAGTTTGAATCCAGGTGAGGCCAGTTCTTGTAGCTCGGAAATTAGTCGCGATAAAGGACGGCTCTACTACAAAAATTGTTAAAAAAGACGTTACAGAGACAATAGACCAGAATTCAAAGAAAAGTGCTCTGAGTTTGATTCCCAATAAACATGGCTTCTGTTGCTAGAAAATTAAGCATACTAGAAATGGCTAGAAAACTTTTGTTTGTTTCGAAAAGGAGATTATAGAACAAGGCCATGACCTCGAAAACTTATCCTCAGTTCCAGTCCCGATGAAGATCAGTACAGTTCTTCGGAAACTAAGAACGGCGCCCAGATTACAGGAACTGAGATCACAAACCCCCCCAAAAAATTTACTAGGTTTGAGTCTCGGTGAAGATGTTGGGTTTAGATATTTTTCTACGATATTCAATGACACATATCGAATGATCAAACATATTATAAGCTTTTGGGCAATAAATGTTGATAAAAAATGCAAACGTTTGTCGAATTTTTACTCAGTAACATTGCGAGAATTTTTGGGCACAGTTAGTAATACGACAAACATGAAATTACTTACAGGAAGTATTAATAAAGTGATGTGATAAGTTTAAACGGACGACACACAAATCAGAGCAATTAAAAGAATTCTGATTTTTTAAAAGGGCGACCTAGGAATCATTTGTAGCTATTCGACGACACTTAATCCACTGTCGTCTTGATCACGTAAATTTCAGTGTTTTGAATAGCCGTTTTGCTGTACTGCAGTTGTATCGATTATGAAGACGAACATAGCCACATGGCAGGGAGCTGCTTGTAGTTGTAATACAACAAACATTCAACAGATGGCAAAGCCTTCTCTTTCTCTAATTGTAAACTGTTCCCTATTTGGGGATGGTTCGTAAAAATAGTTAATTTAGCTTAGAACAAAAATTGTTTATTTTGTGAAATATCAATTTTGTTTACGATATCGAAGCGACATTTTAATATGTGGACAAAGTGTACTCTTAACAACATTTATCGTCAATAAAATGTATTTTGGCTTTTATAGCTGTTATCTGTTTAATTTTGGTCTTATATTTTATTTTATATCATGTACACGTGACACTGATTTAACAAAACTTATGTTCATAAAAACCATAATTATAAATTCGACCCAGAACATATGTTCGCATTCGGGGAACATTAAAAGAGACAAGAATATGTATGTGTACTCACATTTAGAGTAGAATTGATACTTTCCAAATCCTTCCTTTCTAATTCTAACGAAACTTGTTGACTCCATGAAGAAAATCCTTCTTGGAATGGTGGCTATCACTTACCTGCAAAAGAAATTTCCCACCATTTTAAAATCAAAATATCTATTTACGTAATTAATAAATCTACCAAGAGTAATAAACAGTATTTTGAACACTATATTTAGAGAAAGGAGCATAAAGATGAAATAAGTATCTAAAACATGTAGCAACAAAGATAGATACCAAATAATTGACACGAAGATTATGCTGCAATGCAGTAATCGATTTCTTAATAATGAGCGTGTCTTCTGTGCGTGCACTACTATCTTATAATTAAGGTATTTACTACAAGGATATGTCCATTGCAGTATTCAGTGAATTCTGCAAACGAAACCTACGCTGTCTCCCAATCCAGTTTAACACAATGCACACCCTATGACCTAGTTCCTTAAGGTTCACTGTAATATTATTCTCCCATATATACAATGGTTTCCCTTACGTAATTTTAAACACTTGTCTCAATGATCTTGATAATTTACTGCTGATACAAAAATTTTATTTTAAATTCATATTATTAAATTCCTGGGGTCTCGGGTTCGATTCCCGGCGGTGCCCGAATTTATAACTTGTGTTGGGCAAGGCCGTGGTCTAGGCAACACGGAGTTTTCCTCCGGTTTCTCCGTGGCATCACAACAGTTACTCCATTCACACACAGAAGAAGGTAATGGCAAACCACTTCTGGATCATCTGCCAAGAACGTATATGAACAGGTACCAGTCCGAGAAAAGGATGGAAGGATCCTGTTCAAATGGACCTGTCGTCAGACAGAACACTATATAAAAATAATAAATATATAATTATTAAATGTGCAGTTTCACTGATTTAAATCTTAAAGGGAATATATTACTTGAATAAACTGAACCCTTAAACTATACAAGCTTTTTGTATTTGTATTTCCGCTCCTACATTCGATTATTTTTCATAAGACGTAACACATATTTAAATTCTAAATAAGTGTTTGTAGTGCATCAATTTTATCTCTCACTGTCCTGTGAAAAGACTTTCATAAATTGTCAAAATCTGTACCAATGCATTTCTTCAAACATTACATAGAGGAATAAAAGAATATCGAACTTGTACTGTTAAAACACTGGATATAAATGAGCTAAGTCTGGTGTGTAAAAGAGTTTTTGAGACAACAGTGTTCAACTTGAGTTTACACTGGACCGATACGAAACAAAAATAAATTTGAACATTAACTGTCAGTCTTATTATTCTCTCATTAGGTCATGGCTGCCTTTTCCAAGGGAAAAAAAATTGTGAGGATTACTACTTGTTATAAAATTACGATTATTAGGTATTAACATAATCGCTGTAATATTCCACGCCACAAAACCTATTCAGTTAATATAGTGTCATTGGATGAACTATACTACAGGTGAGAATCAAAACTACAGGTTAAGGAACAGAAAATTTTCGCGGCTTTTCGCTTTAAACAATACCAACTTCTCTCACTACTAACCAACCTGTTAACTTTCCATTCCACTAAAAAAAAATAACCCTGGTTTATATTCGTGAAGGGACCTCAATTTCATTGAAGTCTGATCTGAACTTTAAATGTCTAGAACCAACAGTAGATAACACTTTTATACACGCAAGTTAAAAATCAGTATTTAAAAAAAAATTAACACAGGCAATAGTGGCTTGGTATTCATATATGAATTTCAAAGAACAATATTTACTTTGCAATGTTCTGTACATTAATATGCACTGTAACACATGGAACGTCTATTTTTATTGCAAATCATATACAATCTCACTATGTAAGCTGATAAACCCCCATGAGCTGTGGTCAGTCTCTAATACGTCCAGGTTCTATGTGTATCATTTTGTAACCCTCACTCGCACGAACTTCATGGCAATATAAAGATTGCTGGACTGTTTTTTTTTGTGTGTATATGTGAAGGGGTTTTGCGGGCTGACGTTAAATCTATGCCCGGTCGTGTACTTATCACACGCCCACACTCATTCGCCCCCACGTTCCCGAATTAACACAATGACTTCCAGTTACACGTGTTTTCAGTTTTACAATTTGTGTGCTTATACTTAGAAACACAAAGGGCTTATGCTGGAAATTTAATTAGGAAACAACATTCTACTATTAGCTACAAAATGATTTCAAAATAATCTGTATTAATTATTTTCGACTTGAAAATAACACATTTTTTTTCGGAAATCTATTAACAAGCGTAATTTCTATCTGTTCGATCCCTGCTTTAATTATTATCGATATCATATGCATAAATCTATAGATTTTCCTGAAATTCGATATGAACTTACAATTGCAGGCTGTCTGTGAACTCCTTGATTTTCATATAACAATTGCAATATTTGGGGTTCTCAGGGCGATGTTGGTAAGGAGGCGGTCTTCTATGAGGTGTACATCTTTGGGTTCTGCAAACGTCATGGACTTCATTAAGCAACTACCAACTTCACAAATTAGATAAAAACTTCAAATAAATTTTGGCAACTGTGAAACGCAAAATATGAAGGTATTTTAGTAGTATCCGTCAAAATATGAATAATTTTTGAATGAAAAAAAAAGTCAATTTCGGTGCGATTGAAGCAATTTCAGACTCGTTTGTTTTCACACAAACATAATTCGAAAAGTGTACTCAAAACATTTTTCATTAGTTCACTGTAAAATGTAATAAAATAATTGTAAAATAAAATGTAAATATTAATACGCGATAATTGTCAGAGCAAGATAGCAAAACAGGTCTAGTGCAATGTTGTGTTATGCCGAGTACTGTAAAATACTATGTTTATTTTAATATCATGACTTTAACTTCTGTGGTCCTCGTATGAGTATTCATTGCCTCTTCTATGGCTATGTTACTGCTCTAGTACTAAAGATTTATATTTAAGATTCCCCTAGCATACTGAAGTATATAGAGATATTTTAAATGGCCCCGATCTGATTTGAAATAAAACTTTAAATTGTTTTAATAAGTAATAAATTTCCTTCAATTAGACCTTATTTTCTGTTTTTTCTTTCTGAAGTGACAGTAACTGAATTGAAAATGACTCACGTGCAGATTTCATGTTGTAGTCTCGTCGTCCTACTAGAGTGCTGGTCCCGAAGGTAGACGGGCTGTAACTGTCCACTGTCGCCCGTATTTTCTTAGTGTGACGTATGGGTCAGCTGTACGTCATACTTAGGGAGTTGTGTCCATCACAACAGATGTCGTTCAGACACATGTAGCATTTGATATTGGAGGACACATTAAAATTGTTAAAATACACCAAGAAAATGTCTCTTTCTATTGATTTATAGTATTTAAACGAAATTCCCCATTCTACCACGCTGGTGATCCGTTTATAAATTACGCTCAGAATATTCTGGTTTAATTTTATTTTCCCAAATATCTTTAATATATTCTTAAAACTTTGAGGTAAAATGTATTCCGGCTTGATCATCGTATTTTATGTTTAATTCTGGACACTTTAACTTATAAACACCGATACTGCTAAATCCGACTAATTCAATTTTCGTTACTGTGCTCTGGTGCGTAGATTTATTTATGTTGTATTACCAATAATGAATGCGATTCTAATATTAGTAATCTTAAAATTTTTGGCAAACCTCCTTGTTTCTGTAACTGTATATGTAAACGTGTTATAAATAATAAGTTTTAACAATTACCAGAATACATATAAATGTGTAGTTAGCTTATTTTTCATAATGTAGGTGTATGATTTATTATATGCTAGACAAATAGTAATTAATACGAGTATTACCATTAACAAAAAGCCAGTTGTATTGTATGCAATAGAAATAATCCCAAACATCTTGGATATGCACATCACAAGATCTTTATTTTGTACAATACATAAATAATCGTATGATACATAAAAATCATGCATACAAACAGAACTCTTTATACATTTTGTTTGTATGCATGATTTTTAAATATATCAATACACTGCACGGTATTAAAGGCTTTAAGATTAATCGTAAGATGTTCTAAAATTAATTTAGAATAAATTTTTATGAACAGAGTGAGTGTATTGATAAGAAACTGAAGAAAATATTCTATTAACGTCTCATTTTTATTGTGTGATGTTATTTATATGCACGGCTTTCCTACGTGGAAAACAGGATAACATTAATAAGATCTTAGAGAGATTATCGGAGCTGGATATAATTCCAATTACCAACAACTGTATCAAAGTCGCTGAACCTTCCGTATTCAAAGAATTAGTGTATTATATGAAGAACATTTTTGTAACCTTACGTTCTTTGATAACATAGGCTAAGCAGAAATTGTTACCGTATATTAAGAGATTTATTCATTCTGAAACCAAAGGACGCTGGAGTTCGTAACATGCATATTACTGTGTGCTTTTGTGGATCTAAATAAAGAGAGATACTCGTATTGACGTGAAGTACCATTGTGATTGGAAGCAAGTATACGGGCTGTTATAGAGGGCGGGTCATATGGTCAGTTGGAAATAATACAAGGAGGTCACTTCAACGTACTTTTATTATTGAACACTCAAGAATTCATGGGCATTTATCCAACATAGCCTCTGAAGCTGTGAGGGGCCTGAGAGTTTTTTTTATAGGTGTTATGATGGAAACGAGACAGAGAAAAGACTGCCACAAGCCTGTCCATCACATGGGTGAGTTGAAGAGAAGAAATACATAAATTGTGACAGAGATGGGCATGTGCCTGAGGAAAGCCAACCTGTGAGAGAGTGTGAACGCAATACGGACTGAGATGGTCAGTGGAGAGATAACAGGGGGGAGGATGGAATTGCAATGAGCAGACATGCCAACCATTAAAAGCTGAATGTACTGCAGATATCAAGGAGAAAATCCAAAGTTGTCTCGTAAATACATCGCAAGATATATCTAAAAAGTTAAGAAAACAGCACTGAAGTAACAATTAAGGATATTCGAAGTACAAAAACCTCCAAGGATAGGTTTATTGCGCTATAAATTTTGTATTATTTGACATTTAACATAAAAAGTTTTTGAAGAATATTCCAGTAGAGTGAATCCCGAAAACACATCAGAATAATAAATTTCCCTTAATTTTTCAAACGTAAAACGACGTGAACACAAATACGTAATTGTTTTACCGGTCTTTCTATATATAATAACACTGAAATGGATCTGGAAGAAATTTGATATTGAGCTGTGGATAAGGTTTTTTTTGTTCAACATGAGAACCAGTGGGAGGCTTTTGCGAACATGGCAATGAACCTTCATTTCCATAAAATGCGGTGGATTTCTTGACTTATACAATGACCGTTTGCTTCTCAAGATGAATTCTTTTTCTTGGAGTCTATGGAGAAAACATAAGAAGATCTTAATAATTTGCACTCTTCACTTCATATCCTTAAAGCGATTATGGATAAGGTACATAAGATATATTAGTGTATGGAGTAAGATAAATGCTTACAAAATTTTTGTAGAAAAAGTTTTGGGGAAGAAAACTCTTTAAAAATGTCATATTTATTCAAATGTATCTTAAAACAGGATGGGAAGTTATGAATAGGATTAAATTGATTCAGGATGGTGGATACTAGTTGCTTATATGACCACTGTAATAACATTTGTAATCAGTAACAACGGAGAATAACCAGCTGAACAACTATCATCTACTCAATTAAACCCCACCACCATGGAATTATTCAGTTAAATGGAGACTATACATTTGACACGAAACAACCTGATTTATGAAATACAGGCTTAAGCGACAACTTGTAAAATCTGAAAATTATGAAACTATATTAAAACAATATCATAATTATTGGTATTGTTTTAATATAGTTTAATAATTATACTTAGAAAATATTAAAATGACATGATATGTCACATATTCATAGAAAGACTCATCACTTAAATAATAAAATGTCTGTCTTA
>NW_019059724.1:1439863-1456303 GCF_000696155.1 Zootermopsis nevadensis | reverse complement strand
AAACACCAGAGGACAGCTGTATTCAATTTGTGATTCTGTTTCAACAATACATTTACAACGAAGCTTGGTACTGGCATTCGTTTTTTGTTGTTGTTGAAGGAAACGTATAGTTGCATATTATTATTATTATTATTTAGTGTTCTGTCTGACGACAGGTCCATATGAACAGGATCCTTCCATCCTTTTCTCGGACTGGGACCTGTTCATATACGTTCTTGGCAGATGATCCAGAAGTGGTTTGCCATTGCCTTCTTCTGTGTGTGAATGGAGTAATTGTTGGGATGCCACGGAGAAACCGGGGAAGCCCCCGGAGGAAAACTCCGTGTTGCCTAAACCACGGCCTTGCCCAACACAAGTTATAAATTCGGGCACCGCCGGGAATCGAACCCGAGACCCCAGGATTACAAGGCCAGCGTTCTAATCGCTAGACTTATGATAACTAAATAACCCTTTTAAAAACGTAATAGTTCCCCAAACGTAAAGGACATAATTCAGGTTGTTACCGATATTTAAGACGATAACATCACCTTCATCTTCAGGACACATCAACCCTGAAGAAACAGGCAATGAGATTCTCAGATTGAAAAGATGAAAACTATTTGAAATATATTTAGATATCAGAAAGCAGAAGATGGATCACAACCCAGGCAAATATATTTTATAGTTGAAGTAAAGGATTTAAATTTATTTGACAGATTTATCGTATATAGGATTAAGGCGGCAAGATTACACAAACAACAGTATGAAAACGAGATACGTATTTATTCAAATCACAAAACTTTTGCCAAATAGATTAATATCAAGGCCAGTGTAAAGTCACTAAGAACGCGTTTGGAAAATGTGTATACTCCTGAAGATTTCCGTCTTCTGGGTTGTTGCGCTGTGTAGTCTGGTAGAAGTTTACTGACGTTTCAGAGGTCATACTGCCTCCGTCATCAGAGTATGAAGATTTCCGTCTTCTGGGTTGTTGCGCTGTGTAGTCTGGTAGAAGTTTACTGACGTTTCAGAGGTCATACTGCCTCCGTCATCAGAGTATGAAGATTTCCGTCTTCTGGGTTGTTGCGCTGTGTAGTCTGGTAGAAGTTTACTGACGTTTCAGAGGTCATACTGCCTCCGTCATCAGAGTATGAAGATTTCCGTCTTCTGGGTTGTTGCGCTGTGTAGTCTGGTAGAAGTTTACTGACGTTTCAGAGGTCATACTGCCTCCGTCATCAGAGTATGAAGATTTCCGTCTTCTGGGTTGTTGCGCTGTGTAGTCTGGTAGAAGTTTACTGACGTTTCAGAGGTCATACTGCCTCCGTCATCAGAGTATGAAGATTTCCGTCTTCTGGGTTGTTGCGCTGTGTAGTCTGGTAGAAGTTTACTGACGTTTCAGAGGTCATACTGCCTCCGTCATCAGAGTATGAAGATTTCCGTCTTCTGGGTTGTTGCGCTGTGTAGTCTGGTAGAAGTTTACTGACGTTTCAGAGGTCATACTGCCTCCGTCATCAGAGTATGAAGATTTCCGTCTTCTGGGTTGTTGCGCTGTGTAGTCTGGTAGAAGTTTACTGACGTTTCAGAGGTCATACTGCCTCCGTCATCAGAGTATGAAGATTTCCGTCTTCTGGGTTGTTGCGCTGTGTAGTCTGGTAGAAGTTTACTGACGTTTCAGAGGTCATACTGCCTCCGTCATCAGAGTATGAAGATTTCCGTCTTCTGGGTTGTTGCGCTGTGTAGTCTGGTAGAAGTTTACTGACGTTTCAGAGGTCATACTGCCTCCGTCATCAGAGTATGAAGATTTCCGTCTTCTGGGTTGTTGCGCTGTGTAGTCTGGTAGAAGTTTACTGACGTTTCAGAGGTCATACTGCCTCCGTCATCAGGGCGATAAATCGCGCAACAACCCAGAAGACAGAAATCTTAATAATGATAACGATGGCAAATAAGATAAGAAAAATACAAAACTGATCAGAAGAGGGTGATAAAACTTGTATGAGTAGCTATTTTGCCTAGTGTGCTGAGATACAAACAACATGCATGTGAGAATCGAAAGCGTGTTGATAAAACTATGAATTTTTGCTAGTCCTGCTAGTAAGATGTAGCAAACAGGGAAATACGCAAGTTACGTCTACCTGTTAGCTTTGGTACGGGATTCAAAGAGCAATTGAAACAAGTCGCCCACGTCATAATTTCAACATTAGACTTGAGTTTATCGCTGCGATGAATTTGTCAATATTGGTCCAGCGAAGTCACGTGGACTTGCATCAACGTTTCGGAAAAAAAATATTTTAACTGCATCTTCAGGGAAGAAAATTCAATTACAGATTTCTACTCTTATTTCCGCATGTACTGTTCTGCTTATAATAACAAAGTTTTTATAAATATTATTTCAGATATTAAAATTAGTATTTCATATCCCTTCCATAAATTGCCATTTTCGTCCAAGACACATTTTTGTTATTTTAATTTTATATTTGTTCAGTCGCGGTCCCATGAGAGCAATTTAATTTTACTATAGATCTCTTTTGTCGCAATCTTGTTTTATATAGACTTAATAAACTACACTTTTGTGTCTTCGTTTGAATCCCTAAATGAACATTAAAATGCTGATAGGTATGACCAGAGAAAAATATCGTACAGTAATACATAAGGAACACATTAGGCGTAATTTGCATAAAATGTCCATTGTACGCACGCTTCTCATTGCGCACCTGACTTCACCCAGCATTTCCATCTTGCCAGTCCAATTCATCTCGACTGACCATCTCAGTTTTCAAAAGAGACTAGCATAAAGAAAGAGAGATAACAGTAATCGGAGTTGAATAATAAAAGAAAATACGAGGATAGAAGAATGGTCTGTCATATGCTTTTATTATAAACTTGTCAGCTTCCGCTAGATGTCACTGCTTTTCAAGCCATGCTAAGTTTTGCCTCTTTATCTGGAAAGGGAGGATGAAGAGATAATGTCCGCTGTGAGGCTTCAAGTTTAACTGTCATTCATATTCATAAAAATAATAATAAAACAATAACAATACAATTATTATGCACACTGTTTGGTGGTTTCTTGCTTAAGCAACCACCAAAATTACATTTCCCAGAAGCTTATGCATTCTGAAGACAGTTGGTAAATATATTTCACCTGTAACGTGTACACAGAAACACACATCTGAACAATTTAGAGCAGTGGAATTCACCCTGGGGTAAGCGTACCCCTGGGGGTACGCGAAGACATCTTAAGGGGTACGTGAAATTTAAAAAAAATATATATTATTTTATGATTAACACTGAATAATCAGTAATATAATTTATTTAATTTATTTTAGATGTAGATTATATACTATGTATATAACTTGAATTATACGCCAACAACTTTGGGGGTACAAAGTTGAAGAGAAAATATATCTGGGGGCACGCGAAGACATCTTAGGGGGTACGTGAAATTTAAAAAAAATATATATTATTTTATGATGTAGATTATTTATACGCCAACAACTTTGGGGGTACAAAGTTGAAGAGAAAATATATCTGGGGGCACGCGAAGACATCTTAGGGGGTACGTGAAATTTAAAAAAAATATATATTATTTTATGATTAACACTGAATAATCAGTAATGTAATTTATTTAATTTATTTTAGATGTAGATTATATACTATGTATATAACTTGAATTATACGCCAACAACTTTGGGGGTATAAAGTTGAAGAGAAATTATATCTGGGGGTACGCGAACAAAAAAGGTTGAATACCACTTATTTAGAGCACTGAAATGTACAGAAGATAAGATAGAATACAGTATATCGCCAACATAACTAATATATCACATACGACGAAACTTAGAATTATGCTAACATTACACGTGACACGCAGGCAGAAATTGTTTTGTATATTTATATGTAGTTAATTGTACCGATCTTAATTAGTTATTTTCGGAAATGGTGGTTTAGAAACACATTTTCAAGTATGTGTGTTTAAATAATTTTCTTGTGGTCCTAGTTTCGTTTCGCACTGGCGAAAACAGTCCATTTTTATCTGGATCGTTACTTTTGAGGATTTCGTCCTTATTTGGAATTATTTTCGTTTTCCTTTCTTTGATCTAAGACAAGTCTTCCTTCGGTTTATATTTATTTATTACTACTTTCACAAAATCTCGGTTTTGAACTTTGTCCCGTCTTCAATCTAATCCACAACCCAGAACATACTAATCGAAACCCCATTTTAATATTATTATATTCTTCCAAATGTTTTATCTCCGTCGGGTTTCCCGAATTAAATTTTGTACTCGTTTCTCATGTGACGCACTTCATGGTATTTTTTGACAATGTAATCATTAAAATTGTAATTCTATTAGGTTAAGAAGCTCTTTATTATGAAAACGTATGTGCATAAATACATGGACAAGCAAGTAATTAAATAAATAATGTCATGTATCTTTCGCGTGGGGTGGGAACAATTTGAGGCGTGGACGGGATTCGATAACTGCACTTCAGGAACTAGAGCCGTGAAGCTAATTGCTGGACTGTTGCCTGTCTGTCTGCAAAAAAATATCGGTCGAACCTTAACGTTATATTGTGAGGTCCCGTTTTAAAATTCTGCCACAAAAGTCTGCGAAGGCTTACGGACGTGTAACCACCGATCTTGACTAAAAGCCCATTGTAAATTAAAACCGCCGTCAACTTCCAGATGTGTTCGCGTCATCGTTCACCACTGACGTAACGTCACTAATGGCGTCTCCAGACTCTCTCAAATATGACACACGTATCTCCACCCTAAGCAATAACCTACACCATCTGCTCTCCTTCCCCTCTCTCGCTCCACTCACTCACGCACACACACACACACACAATGACTTAATATATTATACGTGTACAGCTTTACTTGCCATATTACGATTATAAATACATTTTTATTTATTTTAAGTATATCAGATTTTTATGCAATAAGACGTTCCTAGCCTTAAATTAGTTATTATATTCGAATGTGAAACTAATTATACCTCAATAAAGAAAGAAACAAAAATAATGTTACTAAGTATATATATATAGCATATCTACTTCATATAAATTTGACTACCACTGGTATATTCACTGGCATAGGCCTCGAGACACAGCATTCGAAATTTTTAATGTAAGTCGACCCACTGAGCCCGACTTTTTATATTGAAAATAACGAAACAAATGCAATGCAAGCCTAGCATTATCCCCTAATAAAAGTACCAGGGTCATCATAGTGTTCTACCACAACGAATGCAAATAGTTCTCAAATCTAGTGTATTGACTACAGTGTTAAGTATTTTAGTATTCAAGTTCATGTCTGAAGCGTATATAAGCAGAAGGCCCGCTCCTTTCTAATTTCCGATTGTCGTTAATATTATAAATGATATATAAATGCCTGTATACTTAGCTCATTATCAGTTTACCGATAATTAATTAAAAATTAATTGATTAAGTACTTAATTATTAATTCAGTATTATTTCCTATGGATACAACTAAAGTAGCGTATGACTGTTTCGTTTGAAAAGCAAGTTCTTTTGCGTGGCTGAAATTTTGTACCATATCGCATGACCACAAATACTCACAATTAGAACAAAAAACGATAGAGATCGGGTGACTACAATGTTACTGAAATCGCGATCCAATATCATGCTTAAAATAATATGAATTAATTAGCGTACTTTCATGCATCCCTTCAAGTTCCTCTGCCCTGCTATTTTCTCTAACTACAATCATTTATATATTCTTTTATCTTGCCTGACATTTCTGAATGTTATTCTGTGCCTGGCTTCACTTTGTGTGTCCTAAAACCAGGAACATCAGTCATGCGGATACTGTCTCCCTCCTGTATTGAAATAGCCAGTAGACCACGGGAAAGAGCCAGCCAATTACGTTACCAAGCCACGTAGCATACGCGATTGCTTAGCGCAACGTGAAGACCACCACGGTCTTCCTCGTCACCAGAACCACCTCCTCCTGTATACCTCTTCCTCTGTTCATTCCCTCAATCCATCCATCCATCTACCTTTTCCACTGGTCTGGTATAAATACCCTCCCTATAGCAGCTCTCCCTCTGTGGCGTCTCCTAATGCAATGTCCTCACACCGTAAATCATCTAAGCCTTGCTACAGCTCAGGAATCCTCTCCCACTTCTGGCTGTATTGTTAGAATAATCCAAACGAGAGGAAAGATGCCACTTCCTACATCAAACCTCGGGATCAAAGCGGCCACATTGATTGAAAATAGCACTTAATAAATATCCTTCTATAATTTGAACGATTTAGACAACTTTTGGGCTCCATTTGTACGATTTATAAAATTCGTTTAATTGTTTGTTCCCCCATCTTTCATAAGACAAGCCACTTAACGGATTTTTATTAATTTTGGTATTCGAACAATACTCTGAACTTCATTAAAATGGGCGCGTCATATAATACGTATATACCCAATATCTTATATATAATATTTATTCGGTGTGTTGCATAATTTATCTCACAACTTTACGCAGTGAAATATCTCAACTGTTTATCATATTTTCATATAAAATTATTGTCATAATCTAACGCCACAAACACAAATAACAGATAAATTCAGTAACTTAACATCCCTCTCGTATTTAGAGCCTAAATTCAATGATAATTTATTGTTACAAAAGAGCTTTCGCATGTTAATTAAGACGGAGCATGGTGTTAAAGATTGTGTAGAAGATAGTCTAGTATACAGGAATATACAATTATTGAGGAAAAGTTTGTTATTGATGTGTGACTTAAGAAATATTAAACTACTTTAAACGTTAAGAGATGACATCACTTGGAACACGCAGCCGTAGAGGGGAGCATAAAATTATAACTAATTTTAAAGAAATAGGGTTGATGGCGTGAACTGCATTTAGTTCAAAATAATATCCATTACCGCGTCCTTATGAACTCAGTAATTAACCTTCAGTTTCTGTAAAAGGTGGTAAATTTCTTGAGATACGAAAAATTTATCGAGAATAATTTTCAGGTCTGAATTATTTGGTTCTTTCGTCACCAGAAAGAGACACGTATCACAGCGTTTGGTTTCCTTCCCTTGAGATTTTCTTTTTCCTACTTAAAAGGACGACGATTTCATATCTTCGAAGACTTATATCGACCAACTTATACAAAGCATCGCAGAGTCCAGATTTCCATTCATCGCTCACCACAGAGAAAGAGGCTCCAAAGACAGTGGCTTAGTGATGGGATTTATCAAATAAAATTGCGGTGCAGAAGAGGAAATGTTCAGCGTTGTCCGCCTTTCATTTATCTGAATTATCACGGACTGACCGACGGCCGAGAAATAATATTCCTAACCCCTGCATCGTATTCAAATTTGCTTGGCTATCCTAACCGATACATTTTTCTTTTATGAGTCCATCTCTGTTACGTATCAAATACATGTCAAATAAACCAAATATAAATATAACTCGAATATTATAAACAATGCAGCCCTGGGCTCAATCTGCTGTCCCACTCCTCTGTGTATACTTGGCCTCTCTGTCTTTCCATCGAGGGGTGTCCAAGATTCTGTTTCCATCAGTGGTTTCAATTCAAGTGCCTGCTTTGTGTTATCTTTGCCTCAATTTCAGATTTTATCTTCGAAATGTTAAATGGCCGGTAATTTTACTGGGACTACCAACCTAGAAAGCGCAGTGTAAATTGCATAACGTTTCACATTTTACCGGGTGTAATTAATGTGATTAAATGAAGCAGAAGGAGATGATCACAACAACAGCATGGATAAAATAAGAAATACGAGGCGCGTCCTCAAAGTAAGTTTCCCACTCGTCCCAGAGCTAGCAAACCTTATATTGCGCGAAGCGACTGTGCGTACGTGATAGAGCAATGACGTAACATGGCGCTTGCACTAACGGTACTTCCCGCGTTCTCACAGTAGCATCGTTGCAGCTGTTGAAGATGGAGGTTCTTATTCCAGCTCCCGCCGACTGTGAAGTGCGGTCAGTGATAACGCTAGGCCGCACACGACTCGACGGACAGCAAGTCTCCTGCAGGAGTTCAGCTGGGAGGTGTTTAATCATCCACCCTACAGCCCGGACCTCGCTCCCAGTGATTTCCATCTTTTCCTACACCTCAAGAAATTCCTGTCCGGTCAGCGTCAGCGTCAGCGTTTTGAGAATGACAGAGAGGCGGAGATGGCTGTCACACAGTGGTTCCAATCCCAGGCGGCAGACTTCTACGACCCAGGTATTCAAAAGTTGGTCCCACGGTATGACCAATGTCTCAATTCCGGTGGCGAATATGTTGAAAAATAGCTGGACACTTGCTGTATCTGTTGCAATAAATATTTCCATGAAATTGTGTTTTGTTTCTGTAAACGGCCCCAGGGAAACTTACTTTGAGGACGCGCCTCGTATATAGGAAATTTTAGTTAGAAACGCTGAACAGAATGTAAGACTCCAGAGATTCAGAATAAAATATGAAGTTCATATTACAAAGGAAATAGTTTCTGAAAATGTGACTTGGATTCATATGAGAGCTTTTGTGAACACGTTCATGTGCTTTTGCGTTCTATAAGATTTAACACTATTTGAACAGGTGAGTTACACTAAGCTTCTCAAGGACTTCCTGCATTGAGTTAGGTTGTGCACTTGATTTAATTAACTCAGAAAAGGATATGTTTATAAACTCTTAGAAACACCAAAATAGAAATTTGGCTTTCACAATAGACCAGCATTTCCTTCCACACGAGCGACTATCAGATTATCAAGAAGGATTCTCCTCTGTGACGTTTGTTAGTTACAGATTTTCTTCCTTAACCATATGGAAATTGTAAAATAATCCTCGCTACAGAAATACGAAACAGAAAATCATGAAAGAACAGTGGATCGTTATTTTAACGAGGAAAGGCATAGAGTTCCAGGGGCGATGAATTCGGCAATATTAACTACCAGCCAATGCGTCTGAGAAGCAAAGCGTACGACTGACACAGCTGTCTCTAGCACACTGTCTCAATGGCGCTGCTATGGGACTGTTCTTCCCAATGCAATCAATATAACTTGTACGATCACAAACGGACACTGGGGATGACAACAAACAGAAGATGGCTTCATTTATACTGTTTGAGGGACGTCGAATTGACTCTGCTATCTTGTTCTCTCGTCCCAAGAGATTTCGCCACTCGCAGTGTGTTTTCTTACAACACCAACGATAATAGAAGTTATTTCTTCCCCGATGATACAGTATGTCTAATAAACGTCATCTCCTTTTCAGTGTATGTACTCGTGGTAACGCGATTTTTAATAACAGCGTCGCCTGAAATCAAAATTAGTATTTTTGATACTGAAATTTGTATGCAGACTGTATTTTGAATTCAGTTTAACAAATACTTTACTCAAAATCCTTGCTCCAGTCATTGTTTACTGGATTGTAATGTAGTGAGTTAGTAAAATTTTGCCAACAAATGTGGGCACTCTTATCAATTCTACAATGTTTCATAACGCTAGAATAAAATACAAGATCAACAGATGAAGTCTGAGCGATAGAACAGCGACTGCTAAGTTAGCAACCAATTAAATAAAAAAAAACCCGGAATTTTCACTGCCTCTCTGCTCGAAGCTATAAATAAATGCGCCAGGTTACTGTTTAGTTACTTCGCCTTGAAGATGTAGACAGCCAGATTCTCCAAAACGTCGGCAAAACAGTGTGTTTACAAGTCGCCGCGGGAGATTGAATAATTTTATAATTCACTCGCAAATTCGTAATTTAACAAGTGTCTATCGTAACCTGAAACGAAATGTGTTGACAAATGGAAATAAGTAATCGCTCGGGAGTTCAGTCGTAATTGGGACGATTCTACAAGAACAGCTCTTTTAAAATCCAGGGTACGTTCAACGTTAATAACACGAGGGTTCGAAAATACTCCCTCTTCGGAATGATTGTTTCGTGATTTCACTCAGTCCTTCGAATTTCTTCAAATAAGCAATGGAAGTTTCCCTCTAAATCTTTTACAGTCATCAGTCATCATACAGATTGATGATTTTATAGGTCTACAACATAAGTCGGAAAATCGTTGTTAAATAACCAATCAGTCAGCTACAAAAATATGATATATTCCTCTGCATTTGAACAGGTACAGAGGTTAGACACTTCGCGTGTTATTTTTTAAACTTTACTGACACGTAAGAGTCGAGGAGGATGAAACTTTACCAACGTGACTTAGAAACTGAAACCACTTGCAGACCTACTATAGAATAAATCGCCTTGCAGGACTGAGTAAAACAACGATATGTCTCAGACTAAACAACCTTTCTTCCAACTGCTAAACACTCTGAACACTTTTAAACATTAGCATCCCACACATATAAGAAACTGAGTAATAACATTTCTAGAAAGGTTCTGCAACGTGGAGTTAGCAAAATGGTTGTTAGATACAAGCACAATGCATCTTACGAAACTGAGCTTTACGTCACATGCAAGGGCGACCTAGCTGAAGAACAAGATGGCTGACTATGAGCTCCAGCAACTTGGCTATCTCGGAAGTCCTATCTTGACTACAGCCCTCTTTCAAGTAAGTGCCCAGAACAAACAAATAATTTCCATGCCGTACTCCTTGGGGGGACGTACTGCGATCAAGAAGGAAAATGCCACATGAATTGTGTAATACGGCTAAGGTAAGTTTGTGTACAGTCAGGGAAAAAATTTCGTGTACAAGGAAGAAGGATTTCAGTCCTTTATAAGCATAATTACATTTACAGTGACACAAAATTACTCGTTAAGACTCCTCAGGATTTCAGTATAAAATTATGAATGAATTTATTGTCTAATCCATGCGTGCTACAGGTCTCCTTCAACTATAACTTAAAAACTTCAATCAGATAACACCTGTCATCATATTTCCAAAAAGATTGTTATGAAATTTTAATTATTTTGTAAACAAAAAATGAACGAGGAAAGTGTTCATTACAGAAAAGACCTACATTTAATTTTTCCATTTATAGTTTTGAATATTACTAACTCTGAACGTGTTTAATAAGGTTAAAGAAAGAGAGTTATGAATAACAACATTGTAGATAGCGATGAAAATAATTTAATTAATTTCAGTGACTGACAGATTTAAATAATGATAATAATACTGGGTGTATTCATGTGCATAATAAAACAAAATATACAAGCAAATGCCCAGAAACTGTAATAACTAATGTAGTTCTGAAGAAGATATCATTTGCGTTACGTTATGTAAAACATTACTTCCCCAGGTAAACTTCAATGCTTGTGAAGGTCACAATTAATGATCTGTCTTGACATCGAATTAGGCCCTTAGCATTTCATTCTATCTAATCGTCTTCTCTCATTTTATGGACGATATTAAATTTATACTGGGTGGGTTACGTATGAACAAACCGTTATTTAATTAAATAAATAATTGAATATAATTTTAAAATTCGGCAACTTAATTTACAAAAATATTCTATGCACTGGATAGATGGAAGTTTTGAGAGTGACTGTACATTAATATGTTTGTCTTAACAACTCTCTTTGTGTAATAAAACTCATTTCCGGATAAAATCACACAAAGTTTCGCCATAATATTATCCTTTGTTTTGTATTATAATGTAAGTAATTTCTGCGGGAGTTTATGGATTTGCTTGCTGATGTCTCCGCCCCCCCCCCAAACTCCCCCAAACCCCATTTCTCCTTCGCAGGGCTGCGGTTCGCGGTATCTCCATATTACTCTTGTTTAACTCATATCACAAAGATGCTGCTCCGGTAACGTTATCAGCTGAGTTACAGCCAGCACCATCGCCAGATGGATCTCTATACACCTGCTGAGATCCTTGTTTCATTCTAGCATAACTTGCCTCAGCTAAAATTATAACAAGAATACAGAACTGTACAGCGTACCCCAACATGGAGAACACAATTTAAAAATAACAAATTTACCACTTTCATCCTTCACTGGTCTTAATGTAAAAATAAACTGTCGGCGCTCAGAAACAGTGCAACTCCACAGAACATATAAATATGTAATTGCTTATAAATAAATATCAAATAATACATAAAATGTCTTATATGTACTTAAATTTCAAGAATTTGTATTATGCTATGAACATATTGCTACAGCGTTAAACGTTTTCTAAAAAAATATTAAATTTCATTTGATTAAAATCGATTTAAGACGCCTGTAAGACAAAGCGCCAGGACGGAGCAACGTCACTTCCTATAAAGCGTAAATTAACATGATATTCAGTTAAAAAAAATTGAAGAGCGGACAAAAATTGGGAAATTTTCATTATCATCTTCATAACTTTCCGTCAGCCCGTTTTATGTTTAAAAATGTAAACATTAAAATATGCAATATCCGTTGTTTTGTATGCGAATAAAACTTTGTTTCTTACCTCTTAGGAAAGAACATAAATTAGTAGTGTCTGAGAACTCTTCTGAATTATTTCAGAGCTAACATCACTCCAGTGACCTTGAAGCTATTTTACGAATTATCAGAGCCCTTTCTTTATGACATCTCAGCAGTCTGTATTAAGAAACAAGACACACGACGTACATCATATATCATGAAAGACGTTTTCAGAAGACGTCTTGGAAATAACTATTAGATTAAATTGGTGCCCATGAAATATCAGCACCGAACAAATGTTAGATTTATAGTAATTATGGTGTAAATTGCATTGACGCGTCTGGAATTTATAGCACGAAATGAGAAAAGTATACATAATATTTTTGGATAACCTTAAAGGTGTGAGATGCTTCTTCAAGTCTTGCAGATTTCCACCCCAAGAACAGTTGACTGCAGGCACCTTGAAAATGTCAAAATAATAAGAGCACCTCAGTTGTAGAAAAACATGAGTGTGTGAACTGAAATATCCTCTTGATTGCCCTCACCCCAAAAAAGTTTGTGTCCATTACATAAAAGGGCGGATTTATAACTTGTGTTGGGCAAGGCCTTGGTCTAGGCAACACGGAGTTTTCCTCCGTGGCATCCCAATAATTACTCCATTCACACACAGAAGAAGGCAATGGCAAACCACTTCTGGATCATCTGCCAAGAACGTATATGAACAGGTCCCAGTCCGAGAAAAGGATGGAAGAATCCTGTTCATATGGACCTGTCGTCAGACAGAACACTAAATAATAATAATAATAATAATAACCTTAAAGGAATAAAACGACACTGGAGACCTTGAAGTGAGGATGATATTAAAATGGACTTTCGGAAAATATTGCATGACGATATGATTCATTCTTAGTATATCTTCAAACCACGTATTTGGATAGTTTTTATTGTCATAAAAAAATAAATAAAGCGATACATGATTAACACCAAGCCCCTTAAAACACGAATTTCTCTACGTCGCAGTCTAGAACAGTCGGAAATAGCCTATTGAAGCGAAGTTCTACCGATCATATAGCGTGTGTGAGAGACTTCATCATTGGATGTGATAATTTGTGAGTGTTATTTCTTATTTCTTCCCCACCCATTAAACTCGTACTACTAGGGCGTATTATTGTGTGGGCATTACAAGCTGTGTCCGTGTGTAACATGATCGGTAATTGTGGACCCCGCCCTGAACTCTGTTCAATGTCATGTACAACACCACCAGGAACATATGTCTTCCGCATGTCATAGTGAACAGGGCGCACCACAGTTAGCTGTTGAGGATGGTTGGCTGACACATCAGAATTAAAGAGGGATGGTTAGTGTTTTCGTATCGCATTTAACAGATTACTGTCCAAATCTCTTAGAGTCCTTTCCCAAAATTTAGCGTATTATAACATACATAGATTCCCTAAAGTAGTAAGTAAAAAAGTCAGGCCCTTACTCGTTAAGGTAACCAGAAAATTACTACATTTTAATCATTACGTGAAATTTTTTTATTTAAAATCTACAATTATAATCTTCAGAAACTGCAGGTAAGATGAATTGAATCTTGCGTTACTAAACAAGCTTTTTGAAAAAATGTAACGTAACGCAGTGTTATTTTAAATAAAACAAATGAAGTAGTCTGAAAGAGTCGTGGCCAGTTTTAAGATATTTCATCGCCTAACTAGAACACGCGTGATCAGCAAAGCATTCCTCTGAAAACTTCCACGAATTCATAAACTAACTTCTGATTCACGCAGTTACCGCCATGTTTTACTGCCATTGTGACGTCACTTTTACTGGTGATTACACCATCTGTAGGTATAGAACTGGGTTATAGATCGCTGTTCTTCTGTGAATGGACACGCCAGTCCATAATGAACACGTCACAGTACTTTTGCTACGTAAAAGACAAATATTCCATCAATTAACTATTGCAAAACAGTACACAAATTTGAGTTTATCTTTTATACGACTCTGTATTTCGCAAATTACCTGTATTTAACTACGGTTTCCAAGATATTATGGCACTGACTTTTGATGACTGTTGTGATTTTAGACTCAGAACGTGTATTATTCCTTGTCAAATTGAATCTGTTTAAGGAAAATCTCGTAGTCCGCCTTCTGCATATTATTAATGACAGGGGATGGCAAAGTTATATTCCAGGGTCGAAAGTTTCGCAGATTTAAAGTGTCCTTAATTAATACAGAAAACAAGAAAATTGTTATTAAAATTATTAAACGGTAGCCACACATTAAAATAGAAGGCACAGCTTTCTCAATTGCTCCAATACCCGATGAAATATAAACCACTTAGAGCATGGCTGAATGGTAACAAACGAAGGTCATTAGTTAGCCAACTGTAGACGAGAAAAGGCAAGCTTAAACTTACATTTTAATAAGCCTCGAGGCCTTTTTAACGGCGGTAAATAATGCTCGTTCACAAAATAGAACGAAAAAGTAAACGACAGCCTTAAGGTTAATTTTTAAGACCACAGTGAACAAAGGAAAATGAGACATATAAAACGACCTCTATTAGTTAATACGGGTCATTTTTATTCTACTCTTGCAACGGTGCATAATTTTAAGTGAAAAAATATGAGCAATTTTTAAAAAAATAATAAATACACAAACCTTTAAGAAACGTGTCACATTTCCCATCCCCTTCTCAAAAGCTAGCTTATTTTTCCTCATTAAGACTAAATGGGCTTTAGGACTCATTAAGTCTTTGGACAAAATTAGAGGGTGCAAGCAGGTGTGTTTCTATACACACAGCCAACGGGCAGATGGGGGGGGGTGACCTAAAATAAACTCATTACAGGGGGCAGAAGGAGGGACAGAGAAATAAGCCTCTACGTTACAGCTTTTTAAAAGTAGAAATTCAAGGGAAGTTAAAAAATTGTGTTGTTGGTGTATGTCAGAGTTACAGAACTTATTCTCCGGTAATTAGGTAGAGGCGGGACGGGGTTGGCCGGAGATCTTCATTCAACCTGATTGTACTATTTTTTAATATTGGAGGGATTTAAACAGGAGGTATTTATTTTATACGAGTTTTGTTGTATTTTTAAACAGAGGCTGCGAGAGAGCTGCCCTCTTCCAGGGGGACGCTCATTTCGGCCAACCGACGTTCCAAATTTGGGTCTCAGTAAACTCCACACGCCCATCAATATAGTCATTTCCTTCTTTCCTTCTTTCTTTCTTTCTTTCTTTCCTTCTGCTTTCAAAATTTATGTTCTCTACACTTCTTCTTCGTTACACAGATGTTCACTTCGTAGTAGTATTCTGACTTCTGTAATCCGCGTTTTGGAGCAGTTTTAAAGTATTCAGCTACCAATAACATTATACATTTATCAAATCGTTTTCTTTCAAGGTAATGTCTTGTCCAATAACAAATACTTTATGAGAAAGTAATTTTATTGCACACAATAAGCCACGAATTAAATAATTATTGTTGATCCAAGAAAGGAAATAATTAGACAAAGGAATATATATGACTATATTTTGAGTTTATATCAAGGAACATACATAATTTGGTATCAATTGAAAATATTATCCTGAAAGACGAATGTATTTTCATAAAGTAGCACATTTATGGCAGTGGGTACGAATATAAATGTTCCACGAAGGACAGAAGAACGCATACACACAAAAATAAATATTTTAATAATAATAATGTGCATTATCATTACAGTCTTACACTCTAAATATCTCTTTCCTTGCTCAACACAGGACCAGTTATTTTGGTCTCCTTGTCCACGTTTTATACGTTGTGATCAGCAAATTAATTGTTTTATCTACATACGTTCTCACATTCGGTTTCTACGTCTATTCTACTCTTGAACTCTGTTTTATAATCTTCTCAAAGTTTTCTTCTACTTACATTATGTATTTATTTAATTCGGAAGCCGTATTTACCTTATCATTAATAGACGACGTTCCCAAATATGGGCCTGAAACGTCAGTAAACTTCTACCAGACTACACAGCGCAACAACCCAGAAGACAGAAATCTTCATACTCACCGCCCTGATGACGGAGGCAGTATGACCTCTGAAACGTTGGTTAACATCGACCAGACTACACAGCGCAACAACCCAGAAGACAGAAATCTTCATACTC
>NW_019059724.1:1426869-1437787 GCF_000696155.1 Zootermopsis nevadensis | reverse complement strand
ACAGCGCAACAACCCAGAAGACAGAAATCTTCATACTCATCGCCCTGATGACGGAGGCAGTATGACCTCTGAAACGTTGGTTAACATCGACCAGACTACACAGCCCAACAACCCAGAAGACAGAAATCTTCATATTTTAATCGCCGTGAAAACCTCAAATCTTACGATGTTCCCAAAAAATAATCTTTGTCGGATTCATATAAACTCTCTTCTGATTAGTAAAAAAAATAAATATTATGTATTCCCTCTTAAAACAACGTACGTATATACGATTTCATATCCGGGGTGTTCCGAAAATCGGTTAATAATCACGATGTTGTAACACACAGCCTTTGTTCAGAAGGAACAAATTGGCGAGGCATTTGAAACACGTGGGAGAGATGAATGTGCATACAAAATTCTGTCCGTAAAACACGGAGGAAAAATATCACTCAGAAGATCTACAAGTGTATGTGAACATTTTAATAGAGTAGATCTTAAATATAAATATGGTGGGAGGGTCTAGACTGGATTAAACTGGCTCACGATAGGGACGAGTGGTGCGGTCTTGAGAACACCGTAATGAATGTTCGAGTTCCGCGGAAGGCCAGAAATTTCTTCATTATCTAAGCGACAGTTCGCTTCTTAAGGAAGACTGCGCTTCCCCGGAGTCAGCTAACCCAACTTTTATTTTAACGCATTTATTTGTTAGTAGTGTGACAAGACTCCGTTCCTCACTCGAGAACGGAGTTTCGTATCGTCGAATGAATCTCTTGCCAATAAATCGTTAGTTCGCAATCTTAATGGCGCCACTAACCTATATTAAGGCAGGTGGGCGGAGCTTTAGCGCCTACAGCCGTCGCTTAACGCTCAGCGTCGAAGGAAAACCGAGAGATAAGTAGACTAAAAAAAGAGAGACTTTATTTAAAGGTTTAGTTGTGTTGCGGTATCATGATAATGAATAATTATGCCACTGGGGGTGTAAGAACGTTCGTGACTACTGTTTATGTGCTATAGTTCCTGAACGTATATTTATGTTAAGTACCTTTAAACTGGCGACATGTAAAACCTACATTAAATGTCATAGATTCGCTGACAGCAGGTTATAATTATAATTGTTATAGAGCCATGATTTTTAAGTAAAACATTTATCGCGCTATCAAACTTCAAACGACACATTTTTGGTCAACTGTTGACGTTAAATACTTGTAGAATGATGTAGTTTGTACTGCATACAAATCTTGCATGAAAGGTGTCTTGTTCTTAAATTAAAGAAGACGCTATGTTGTTTCGCATAAAACGTATGTTTTCTCAGAAATAAAGTTCTAGGACACACCACCACGACGAAATTCCTAGAAGAATAATTTCCTGATATTGTAATTATCTTTCAGTTTAAAAACTGTTAACATTCGTCTGCTTTCAAAAGCAATGCCTGAAGATATGGATATAAAGACCGTGTTTTTCCTGCAGTCTTTTACGGATATGAAAATGAAGAGAATATAAAATGTTACAAAGCACCATTAAATCAAAAGGAACGTGGAAAATATTAGAATCTAACTTCTACGAAGTGAATACTTTGTTGTGATACATACTGAGAAATTTATACATTACGTTACATACTGATAATTTGATTTATACAAGTCACCTAGTGGTAAGGTACCGCTTTGTAGAAACATGTTATTTTACCGACATGCCCCCTTGTGCCTGATATTGACAGATGGACTGAGAAAGATTCTACAATCAGAAGAAAGCGAATTTACCATCTTGAGAGCAGTTCCTCAATTCCTCTCGTTACTCGCGATGGCTTTCTTTAGGGGATGCATTGGTGCACGAAGAATGTGTGGCCATTACTGATGAAGATAAGTGCACCCGTTTCAGACTTTCAGAACGTGAAGATTGAAATTAGTTCGTACCATAATATTCTTTTAAAATATTTGTGAAAATTTAATCAGTATTTTCTTATATCAGACACTGAAAAAACTATTTCTTAGTAAGACTTAAATCTCTCACGGCGACAGCTGTCTTGTTTGATTCTAGTAAATCTCAGAGCAAAAACAAAAATAATTTATTTTAAATATTTCACCTGATACCAAAACGTACAAAAATTTGCAAAGACTGGCAAAACGTGATGTATTTAATAAAGGTACTTGTACTCTTAAGATACTTAAGGAGAATGTTATAGGCTGAGTATATCTCGGAACAATAAATAAATACAGATCTTTGGTGGAGGAAACGTTCTGGGAGCTAATACCTTCAAGATCAAGACGGAGAAGTATCTTAGGTACGTTGTGAAAATGAAACGTGTTGTCTGATTGAGAGATTTGGTAGGATGCTGTTGAGGCTTCGAGTTCTGCTATCATAGTACTTGTTAGGTTTGATACAACTCGTGAAGATAAAAATTTCCTCTCTTTAGGTGTAATGAATGTTAATTCTACTACGATTAATAATACTACATTAATCGATACTTTAGCATTTGGCAAAATGAAGAGAGAAACTTAGTTTTAGTGACGCGTGGTATATGGGTCTTCTGGGTTGTAGCGAGGTGTAGTCTGGTAGAAGTTTACCAACGTTTCAGAGGTTCTTGCTGCCTCCATCATCAGGACGATGAGGCATTCATTATATTCATTTCTCCCCCAGCGGTTTTAGTAATAAAGCCTTAATTTCCTTTATCTTGATTATATTATTAATATTATTATATTATCTTGTTTGGATCCTTTGTAAACGTTATATTTGCTTTGTTATTATTGTATATCAGGACTTCCTTTTTATGCTTCATTGATAAGATCAACATTTTATTCTCTCTTATCATCGCCGTAATCTTAACTGCCTCCTGCTTTCCTGAAACCGGAAGTCAATGAAAAAGAGTCACTTTAAGATCAATGCCTTGAACTGAATGCTTCAGGTCTGGAAGTGCCTCTAATTTTCTGATCTTTATGTACCAAACAATATTACGGTGCACTGTATTAAGGAATTACATATTATGAAACTTTATTACGTGAAAGGAAAACATTGAAGTATTGGAATTTCATGACTTGTTACAATAATCTCTCGGTACCCAAATTCTTTCTTAACTCAGTGTTGTTGAACGTAATACCGAGGGCCTCTGTAACAGTAACAGCGCCGCCGATTTCCGGTGGTGTTCAGATTTACAACTTGTGTAACTTGTGTTGAGCAAGGCCGTGGTCCAGGCATCACAGAGTTTTCCTCCGGGGTTTCTCCGGTTTCTCTGTGGCATCCCGACAATTACTTCACTTTCATCATCATCTCGCAAAAGGGGGTCACAGCAGGAGCGTTAAATGTCGCGATCCCGATCGAACCCAGGTACTGATGGGTCGTGAATCCTGCTAACCACCAATGCACACCATGCTTAATGGTGTGTACTGGACACACACACAAAAAAATAGGCGTGTAACAATCAAGACGTCACGTAATGAGAGCATGGGGGGTCCTTCATATTGAATTATTACATGCACAAAATCAATCCATTAAAATAAATAACCATGCTTCAAGTAACAAGGTTAAATTGTGACGCATTATAGCAATGTGTACTATAGTAACGCAGGAGACTGAATCAATTACAGCACGAAAAATTTTGCCCTCATATTTTATACAAAAACCAATCATAAAAGGTATAAGCAAAGACCAATTCGATGGTCTCTGTGATTTATACGGTGTAACATAGGAGACAATCCTGAACATTGTCTAGAGGATTCCATAAGAACATAAGGGCACAGGAGAAAATTTAGTATTAACAGCAGGTGAAGATGACAGGACTCATATTTTTCGTGTGCTCTGACAATTCTTCTTTAAATATTGCGACAAAGTATACATAACAGTCACTGGTTTTATCTATCCAGAGAGAGAGACAGAGAGAGAGAGAGTAAATACATGCGTATCCAATACAATCCGTTTACTTATGGCGTCTACCAAGTTTCGGCAGAGAGGAAACTGTCGCACAAACAAGGTGGTAATTTGAAATAAAGACGACAGGAAATATTTAAACCGTTTTATGTCTCAAAGTGGATAAAATAGAACCGTTCTTGTTAAACTAATCAGTTTCGACCATAATTATGAAAAATTATAAAAAAATACAAAAAAATTACGACGAGTATTTTAAATAAACAAACAAACAAAGTTACAAGAATTTAAAATGACCTCTGACATTTTCACATCATCACCAAAGGCCCGTTATTAACTAGTTGATTTCAGATTACACCTTCACACGCTGATTAATTAAAATATAACACGAAAACTAATTAAATTGTAGAAATACCATTGTCAAAAAATGTACTAACGTATAAACAGTTAAAATAAGAATGCAGTTATATAAAAAGAATTAATTAACTTAACTGTTCTATGATCAAATTTTGATGGAATGATAAATTTCATAATTCTGACGATCTAAACCAAGTACGAAGATTGCTGTCTTCGGGGTTGTAGCACCGTCTGGAAAAAATTTACCAAACTTCTGAGGTCCAGGCTACCTCTATCATCAGGTCGATGAGCCTGAGACGTTGGTGAACATCTACAAGTCTACACGGCGCTACAACCCAGAAGACAGTCATCTTCGGTCTTACCGCCGTGAGAACCTAGAATCCTACTGAACCAATTGTAATTTCACTACCGAACAGGCTGGAGTTTAGAAGAGGAGGGGTTTTCTAGCTGTTGCAGATTACTGTAAGAACAGGCCACAGAAAGTAACGCGTATAAAGAGCAAGGAGGCTCCGGCAAACGTATCTAGTTAATAATTAACATGCCGATCTGACACAACGCATCAATTCTTTTGAGTTCTCCGCATTTCTCGTCCCCTGTTATGGGGTAAAATGGAAATGAAAAAGCTCTCACGTAAGCAAACAAGTGTTCTGAAGGCCCGTATAGTCGCGCACATTCTCCAGTGTTAGATACAGTCCCACGCAAAACACTCTCTTTTTTAAAAATTGTAATACGATCACAAGATATCCAAATGTTAAGAACACTGTATAACATGGACTTCCATGATTTGTATTGCTATCCAAATTTTATTACAGTAATCAAATCAAGGATAATGGGCTGGGCAACGAGTGTAGCACGAAGGAGTAGTCCATTTATTTGAATGCGTAATTAACTAACATCTTGAGAAGATAAAAACACGCTCAACTGATCAACAAATACTTCACCCGTTATGGAACCAGATGGTTCGTTACCGAGTTCACAAAATCAGAAACAGAAAAAAACGTGGGAGTGATAATGTAAAAGAAGTCTCAAATTCCATACATATGGAAAAGGTACATAAAATAAAACAAATAAAAAAATTCCTCCGGGCCGGATTTGAACCAGCGACCTATGGATAACCACAAACTTGAAACCAACTACAGTCCACTGCTCTGCCAACTGAACTACCAGAGGATCTTACGCCATACGACAAGCCAAATGTAAGTAAATTAATAATTTTTAAATGCATTAATATGATTATAATTATCATTATTTCTTTGTTATTACAATTATTTCTTACTGGAGACATAAATTGCTAATGGCTGAAAAATATTTAACATGACGATGGCCACAGCACTTTGCAAAACCTGAAAATAATTTCTGTAGGTGATCTCGTCGTCGTAAAGCGTTGTTTGTTTGATGACGTCATTTTTTGACGACGACGGGGAATCAGAAATTTTTATAGTAGGAGATAGAAAAATAGATAGATTTCAAACAGAGGTCATTGCAGCAGTAATGTGAACCAAGGTCATAGTTGCAACAATATGATCCGTTCAAATTCGAAACAGACCCATAAGCTGTCCTCTTACGACAAAGCATAATGAACACCTAATTTTGATATCATTGGGCACGATGGAATTAACGGTACAGATTTTAATTACTTTAATTCTATTGTGCCAGCATAAGACATGAAACTGTACTAAGAAACTGCTTTACCGATTCTGTAGACAAACACAATGCGACTAGTCACACAATGAAGAATTATGTTCTTGAACGCATAAATCGATTAAGTCACTTTAATTCCATTTAAACCAGTGTTACTATACAGAATTCCTTACAATTTATTCCTTTCCGTCTAATCAGAGTATTTCAATTTGAACGCGGTGGTAAATCCACGCTAAATTCTAAGGGATTTATATCGCAGAACCTAAGGATTTCATCTTGCAAATGAGTGTACGTTATTTTCGGGAAAAAATATCAATGAGGTTCTGATCAAACAGAGTCGAGAGGTAGACGGGGCGTGTGTATGCCAGACTTCATATAGGTTAAGCTATAGGAGTCATTTCAAAAGGCATTCAAAGAGGGAGTCGGTAATGAAACATTAAATATTCAATGAAGTACAGCTTTTCTATCTCTTGTATCCTCATCTCCCATCCTTTAAATTCCCTCTGCCTTAGCCTAGTTTGGCCTTTAGATCTCATCCTCTCGCTTCCACTGTTGAATTTCTATTATAAGGTAGTGTATAGTAGCAAATCTATAAGCCGGTATATTTCACAATAAAACGTCTGAATTCCTACAACACATCCCACAGCTTACATCAGTAAAACGTTGAAGTAAAAGGAATGTAATTGAGACGATTCCCAACTAAACATGTCTCCCGCAAATTTAACTTCCATATATGAAGTCGAATTTTAACATAATAATTATTACGGGATTGATTATAACAGACCAAAACTGTAAGTTAGTTAAATTTTTTCTTGGTAAGTTAATTTCCAAATGCAATTTCGAATATTATTTACAAAATTCAACTAAATTAAAACCATATAAATAACACACAGTTGAAGATGAATTCATGCCTTTACGAAATTTTAATACCACTGAGGAACACGGTTTTATATAATACCGTGAATATGTGGCCTGTATGATCTCCGAAACTTTCATAATACAGTCCAAATATAGTCTGCGCCCTCACTCAAAAGATTTTTCGCCTCCGTTGCATTTATTGTACGCATTTAAGAAGAAACAGGGCGCCCTCACTCAAAAGATTTTTCGCCTTCGTTGCATTTATTGTAAGCATTTAAGAAGAAACAGAGGAGATACAGAAATTTTGTGTTTTCACGGCTGGTAAAAGCTTTGATTTCGGTCTTTAGGATGCGAAACCGTGTAGTCTTGTAAGTATACGCCGAAGCCACGCCCCAGAAGAGAATAAAACATATATTAGAATGACTATATCTGTCCCAAAAGGTAGGTGCGAGATGCGACCGCTCGAAATCTATGATCGCGGGTTCAAAACCAGTTAAAGACGAATATAAATTACGTTGTCTTTTGAAAGCAAGAATTCTTTCGTCAATTTTTCTTCTTCCACGGTATATCCTACACTTTCATTTCATTTTTACTCTAAGTTTTTATACTGCGCCTACCTTTAGGGCATTTTTTTTTCCAATTTGTTCTTTTAATAAATAAAATGAAAGAAAAAGGAGGATATAATGAAGGAAAAATACGTCTCCCCACCCTAGGCACCCATCCCACTAACAGAAATATTTATAAACTGAATGTCTAACTTGGTGACGAAAGCTATGCTTTCTCGTGCCAATATTACGTGCTACCCCTCCTTATACATCACCTTCCCTCTCCGACAGTCATCAATAATCGATATACAATATCATGTACTAGAAGCTGATGTGGAACGAATTATTTATTAGGTCTCTTTCGGAAGAGATATGAACACAAGGGGGAAACATTCTCGGACTTCCATCTTAAGAAGATGCTACGCTTAATTTTATTTACAAATGCGCAGAAACTACTGCGCATACAAGCCTAATCTCCCGTTAATAAATCGACAAACTCAAGGCACTTCGAATTAAACTGAAATTAAAATAGTTTAAATTGGATATTATCTCCTCATTTTGAGCCCACATTTCTTACATTGAAATATTATCCCACATAAAATTTTATATGCTGGACTATTTTCAAATATCAGATGGTCGAAAACGTGTGTCAACATTTGAAAGGGTTATACGTGCGGAATAAATAACTTGCTTAAATAACGGCTTGTAAATAAAAGTCCAAGTTTACAAATCGTTTATAACAGACTCCAGCGTAAGTCGAACTTGTCAGTCGGTAAACATTCAGCGGATATTCACTTCCTATGCTTATTCGGCTCAGCGCAAAAAAAGTATTTGGAGCAAATGTAAAAATGTCTGAGGCCATTGTTCGTGCTTTGTATTCTGCACAGTGGCATTCTTATTGAATCAGACAAATGCATTTATCTATCCCCATAAGAGACGCACGAGACAGGAAAAAATATGTAACGGGAGAGAAAATAAAATTGTATCTTTACAAACAGCAATATTTGTGCTCTACATGAAATGTTACTAGAATAATCAAAGGATTGCCCAGGAAATAAACATGTAGCACGAACATGATAAATGCTAATCCCTAAAAATATCCATTTAGGATAACCAGAGTTAGGTGTTGAAGATCGGTGTCTTCTGGGTTGGTGCGCCGTGTAATCTGGTAGAAGTTTACTGACGTTTGAGCAAGGAACTCTGAAACGTCGGTAAACTTCTTCCAGACTACACGGCGCAACAACCCAGAAGACAGCCATCTTCTGACACATCGAAAGAAAACCTCAAATCCCACATAGAGTTAGGTGATTTTGGTGGTCATAATATGGTCCGGTGGAGGACTTCCGTTTATGAATGGGATAATAACCTTCGTGTTCGAAATGAAGCACTTCTTCACGTTCAGTGGTTGAAATATTCGGCGTCTGCAAAAATATTCAAGCTTAAATCTGGAATCTATTATTTTGTAAAGAAATTACATTTTATTTTAAACTTTATGACCATCAATTTTTAGAGCTATAATTTTACGTATTTCCAAAATCTCCTGATTATAATTTTCGCTAAACTTTTATCTCGGCAAAGTAGAAACGTTTAATAATTCAACTGTGTTCAATCGACAAGACCAAAAATTAGGTGTCTAGAGTAGAGGGTGCTTTGGCTACTTCATGAAGAGCCCCAAAGTACGTGTTATCGTACGAATGATTTTCCTTCATCTTTCTGATATACGAACAGTGCTTCATGTTGAACCTCGCCATGGCGTCGAGGCGACAGATTACAGATTTCACGCTTTGCGGTCTCAGAATTACCATAACACAAAAGAAACTAAAACTTTTGCAGTTATTTTAGATTTTAACAAGAAAAACGGGGTGGTAATACAATGTTCTTTCCATGTTCGCATGACGCCTGTCTTTTGTCTATAGATAGCCTACATGCACTGCGTTGTAAATCGAGCTTATATCCGATAGATGTCACAGGAATATCAGAAATCTTGACAACGATTTCCATGATATATATTTAAAATGTAAATTTGTTTTGTAATTTTTAAATCACTTTATCCAAATTGTTTTTAAATGTAACTTCTTTTTAATGGATCTTAGCACCTTTTGGTCTCTTTTATACTTTCGTTCAGAAACATTACAATAATTTCTACACGGAAAAGTTGGTTGCTCAGAAAACTGAGACCTGCAAAAGAGAGGAGGCATACGACACGTGTTCAGACTTAGGTAACTGTCGTGTTCCTGTGACTGATTAAGTAGCACGAGACTTATGCTACATGACAGCATAAGTGGCCTGATTTCTATCTAGCGTTTCATATTATGAAGTCAGTAACACTGGAATAAAAATATTACAACGTTTAAATCTAGAATAACCAGACATACGTGCATGCAAAACATCCAAGACGTGAGAAACTTGTCTTAAATATTTATTTAGTCTTTTTCGACTACAGCCAGATTCAAACTTTGGTCTCATTTACTGTGCTGAAACGGCCATTTTAAATTCTTATTAAGACGAGATGCAAGTTAACTAGTTCAAAGATTCATCTTCTACAATAAATACAAGACAAGACAAACTTCAGTGTCAGTGTTTCGAAGGCCTGAGACCGACCAGCCACTGCGACTAGCATCTAAAGACAATGACCAAATGTAGAAGGATTTGTTTAACAATTTACGATCTTCAGGGCATAGTTAAAATATTTTGGAACGACAACGACAAAATTTTATTTCACAAAGAGATATAAATGAAATTAAATTTCTTATATACGAACTCAAACATTAAAATAGATCACCTGAAATTGTATTTATTCTCTTGTGTGGGTCTAAAACTTTGTCAAATAAAACGATCAGAGGCTGAGGGAGTCCAAGAACTGGTGCTGAGGACAACGGCCTGTCTGGGTGCAAGAGACAGGACGTGACATGAAACTGCAGAACACCGCAACATGAAGAAGTATGGAAAATATTATTCGGAAGCATGTAGCACGACAGCTAAGATAATTACACAAAATTTTACTTGTAAAACCTTGGGAAATATAGGCGTAGGTCGGATGATAATATTAAGATTTATCTTAAGATAGTAACATGTGTGGAGGTAGACGGATTAATGTACTTCAGGACCAAGTTTCGACATCGTCTGGATCCACAACACGAGCTGAGAATTTTTAGATTGTTTGAGGGACTACACATCGTACAATCTGTTATTAATCTGTGTAATAATACGCACTCATTTTATGGACAAGACTGCATAATGAGAAGCATTACAACCTCTGCCCTTCACCTACTGTCACTCGGCTGATTAGTTGACGGGGGATGTGTTACAGAATGTGTCGTACGAATGGGGGAGATGAGAATTGTACACATTGATATCAGAAAACCTGACGGGAAGAGACCGCTTTCGAGGGATAGACGTAGATGGCATGACAATATTAAAACTGATGCTGCAAAAGGGATTTTGTGATTCCTACAAGGAACTTTCCGGCTCCACGAAGTAAAGGTATATCATGGCCATCAGGTAAATTTATCTTTTTCAAAATATACAGAACGCCATGGAAGTAGTAAAGAAGATTTCTATCTTCTGGGTTGTTGGTTGAATATTCATCGCCCTGATGACGGAGGCAGTATGACCTCTGAAACGTTGGTAAACATCGACCAGACTACACAGCGCAACAACCCAGAAGACAGAAATCTTCA
>NW_019059724.1:1412498-1425302 GCF_000696155.1 Zootermopsis nevadensis | reverse complement strand
TACTCATCGCCATGAGAACCTCAAATCTTACAAGTAGTAAAAACTTTTTAAACTATTCTCTTTACTATGAAATGTCTCTCACAACAAACAGACAATACTAGCAAGGCCAACATATTATATTTCAGTATCCTCGGGTTCCGAATTCCCTTCAAACGCGCACATTTACTGTGGAACATTGCAGAATTATGAACGCCGACGACATGTTTGGTTGGAACTGAGAATCGACTGAGACGAAGAACGGAGTATGGGATGTGGGGGGAAAGGAAATGATATATTATTGATGTAGGTTGCTAACCGACTCCTTTGTTGGAAAGGAATAGAATGGAGTAAATAGATGGGGTGTTATTAAATATTATGCCTCTCCGTAGGCAAACAGGAGGTGATATTTGATATCGGCGGTGGAGGGGAAGACAGAGGCATATTTGGGAAGGGGACAAAAGAGAGACGTCTTTCCTGACGTCTGTAATTTTTTATATTGACTGAAGTTGGCTCTGAGTTTCAGGAGGGATAGTCTACATTAACCGAAACCAAAGCCTGAAAGAAAGAATTCCGAAGTATTTCAAATGTTATTAAATTAAAAATAGGCACATCACAGACACCAGCTATCTACAGTCTGTACCATGTTATCAGTTAAAGTTAAGATATAAGATTTGCTAACCTACAATAGAATAAATTCGATTAATAGTAGACCTATATTTCAAATTTGAGAAGAAAATTTTTCGGGAACTGTATAAATAATACCAATTGCAATTATTTCTAGAATACATGCATGGCATAAATTCTGTCCATGTACTTGTGACAGGCCTGTGAACACATACGACACCTCAGACTTTGCAGTGACAGGTAGCTACTTTACCCACGACGTTATTGTATGAATATCCATAAGTAGAGTGGGCGGAATGGTTCCTTACTTGGCTGTGCGTGTCCTCATTATTACCAACAGCAACCCAGATTTCTGAGAAAATAACATCATGAATGTCCGAGACTTAAAAACCTATTTATTTAAATCAACAAAGCTCCAAATTTGGCTTGACGTTATCATAAATGGGGTCCTACGCAGAAAATAAATGCTGGCAAACTATAAACGTATAATATTTATCTCATCATTCTTCTAACCTATACTTAAATTATCTTCGTACACTCAAACAATAACTGAAAAACAGGAGCTGGTTATTAAGACAACTTAACATGAAAAGTTGTTGTTTATTCCATCTAATAACATTACACAGAAGATGGCAGCCTTCTGGTATACTGCACCGTGTAGTTTCGTAAACGTTGACAGACGTTTCAGAGGTTCTTACTGCCTTTATCATCAGAGTGTACTGACTTGAAATTGCACAGTTCCATTTTAAAAATACGTGTTAAGATAAATGTTTCTTTAATGTGTATGAATAGGCCGGGTGTGTTGAGGTTAAGAAGCTTTCGTTATTAAATCAAATTTAAATTGAAGTATTATTCTGGTTTATCTTCGTGACGACAGACTGATTCCTACTTAAGAAGTGGATTTCTGAATAAGATTTAGAAATCTCTATGAAGAGCGGAATGCCCAATTCGGACTATAATGCACGGAATATGGAGAAAAAAAAATTTATTTAACCAACTAATAAAACACGCGATCACTGTATTTCATGATTGGTTTTCGAGTAATCTGAGTGTGCCGATGCGTCGCTTTCGTGGCTTGAAGGAGAGAACCAGAAACGTCCGTGCTCGTCTCTTTTGGTAGCTGATAGACGGTTGGCGTGTTTGGATCGCTTAGGCTTCAGTGAATGTGCGAGAGAAGGTTTGCCCATCTGATGAAGATCGATTGTGGGACGTTGATGAGGAAGGAGGTACCAATTCGAACTATACCCACAATAGCTGATGGGCCTTTTGCTCGAAGGACAAACGGTTAAACGCTTTGGTAATAAGGGGGTGGCAAGGAAGAATCACATATTTCCTCAACGTGATTTTTTTTTTCGAATTTCTACTGTACGGGGTATAATAGAAATGTTACTTAATTGAAAGTCTGTAAATGAATGATCTAACTAAGACAAAACAGAGAACTGAAATCTCCGCTGTGTTCCGTTGCTGGGATTTTGAAGGAATCTGTCATCTTTTTGCTATACTTCAGTCGGTACTGGAACGGGAGTACCCCAGAACGTGGATCACGCGGCTGATCTAACCCGACCTAAATTGTAGTATCTGATATTCGTCAATAAAAATCTATCGAAAATGGAAATCAATAGTCACAAATAAATCCAGCCGACTTAAAACAGAAAATCTAAGACGATACTAATCCTAAGACTACAAGCAGACGACGTAGCCAAATTAGTTAAGGCGGAATGAAATACGAATTTTACTGGGTATTAATGAAACTAGTCTGAGGTCTGAGGTTGTTACGGTGAAGATGTAAATTGGCCTCTTTTAAGACGTAATGCCGAGTAGTGTTATACGTGAATACCAGTGAACGTTTCGTTTACATATTAAGGGTGTTATAATGTATCTCCATATGAGCCTATTATCTTCTTAATTTTCATACGAAATATTGGTAACCATCTACAACACAAAATGTTATCTTAACATTGAACATCACTACAGTAAACATAAATAAAAATTTATCCGGCGAGATGGATGGCAATAACGTTAAAATAATAAAGAATTTTATTAACGACGAAATTCTGGACAACTATCTTATTTTAAATACTTAATACTTCTTATCACAGGCCACAGAAGACATTTGAAAATAAAATTATAGTATCACACCGCAATTAATATAGACTCTGCCAAGCATAAGCTATCAGACAAAAATTAGAATACAGAATTTCAAAGCATGTGGCATATTAAAAATACGATGTTTAAGCCTAGATTTTTAAGAAAAGGAGCCCCGAAAGACTTAAATCAGTAGGAGTGAGTCTTCAAATGTCTTTACGGAATATCATACCTTGTTCGGTAATAGCCACAAACTTTTTTCCTTATGGAAACAGCGACGCAACTTACTAGCCGCAGATTGCAGACGGTCTGATCGGAGTTAGAATACAAGTCAATGAGTTCTGAAACAAGTCTCTATTACCTTATTGGGCAAGTCATCATACCTTCCATAGAAATCTGGATAAAGACGGAACAGAACGAGTAGCTTCTTGCTTCAGGCCTTCTATCACAGTGTTCTGGCCTCGTTATCGTCGCTGTGGTGGTCAGCAATCTCGTCAGACGAACCATCAGGCGAATTTTTGTCACGCTCTGCCGAAACGTCTAGTATTTAACCTTTCAAGAATTAATCTTACGAGTTCGGCAATTTGAAATGTTCCATTTCTTCTGGCAAAATAATGTTTAATAGAGTTCCCGCCAGAAAGAAACTGCCTTTGGATTTTAACTATCCTGTCTTTCCAACATTTTTTGTTTGGACGAAGCTCTTACGACGCGAAGACACAATGTTCTCTTTATCTGTCATAATGGACTCACGCCATTTCTACGTACAAATCAAGCCGAGTTTTGAAAACTGAATCTCTCAGAATGTTCGTACCGGGAACACTTTTATTACCAATCAAATATGCTTCCATGAAATTTGTTTATAACAAAATTAAACACGTTGAAAATAATTCACGATTTACAGCTTCTATGCATTTGTCCTCTGCTTTACAAACCTGGACGAGGCATTCTTTAGTGATGCGGGCCTCGCATTACAATACCACAAAAGACTGTAAACTACTTCTAGGTAATATTATCTGTGTACTAGATTAACTGCAAGACAACCGACTATACACTGAATAAGGCTGTTTAGTTCAGCGAGAAGTTTAATTTGAGTCTAAGAAAGGAATGCAATTATTATTACTCTTAAAATAAATATAATAAATGATCGTTTTATAACTTAATTTTTCTGCCAGCATTCAGAAAAAATAAAGTAAATAAATTAAAGACCAGTGTAAGGAAACAGACGGATAATTTTCACACATAGATCAGAAATGAAACAACTAGATACAAAATGTGTTCCAAACGTCATCTAAGAACTTGGTGGGTCACAAAAGAAACGGGTGAAGCATATATACAGAATGAAGACTAACAGAATAGCAACAAAGGTGGAATACAAACCACTGAGACGCAGAAACCTTGGACACTGGAAAAGAAGACTAAAAGATTAAACGCGTGGGATTAGGTACAGGCGCTCAAGAATAACTCTGTTCAATTCGTGGTGACGAATATGCCCTGAGTAATACTTCGTAACATTCTTTCATTTTGTGGTTAGGAATTGTTAGATCTCCAGTTCAACCCCGAAGCTGGAAGAACATCCCCTGTCAGCGGTGTGCTATATATTAGCTGTTACTCTCCATATCTAGGGGTCTTCGCTCTCTTAATCAACTTACGCATTATGGTCGATGGACAACGTGAAGTTTTGCTGAAAAACTGTCTAAATACGACCATTGAAATGTTCCTGTCTGAGTAGCTCTGTCGCTCACGTGTGGTAGAAGTTTGCTTTCTCCTGCTTTAGGTACGGGGCATAAATTAAGCTTTCTCACAGAAGACGCTACATTAAAATTAGAAATCTTCAACCAATTAAGAGGGTCGATATATATATATTCTTTTTAAAATATAATAACTTATCTGCTCCCACGTAGTTTGCCTGTTGTAACTTTTACTATCTTGTCCATCGCCATCACGCAAGCGAAAGAAAATGAGAGGAACAGAGAAAGATGATAAAACGAATTAATAAAAAACGTGTACTCACGCAAAATAACTCGTGGATTGCTGGGGGGGGGGTGCTCAAAAAGCAGCAATGTGATCTCGTGATCAGTACTGCATGTTACCAGCAGTCTATAATAAAAAGAAGTCGATACCGTGTCTGAGGCCCCTTTGGGGGGGGGGGGGGGCGCGGGGGTTCATGGAGCTTACATACGATCAGAGTCTAAGAAGACGAGTCAACAATTTATTTCACATACTGTTCATTAATTATCCTTTCATTTATGTAACGACGTTTCGTAAATTACACAAGTTATTATTCAGTTCGCCGTCAGAAGGACTTAGACAAAATAAATTTGTATTAAGAGACGCCGTCCATACCGAGCGTCAAAGATTTATTGTCAGGTATTAGATCGCAGAATTTGAGAAGAATGTAAAATCAATTACATGTCTTCTACTTTAAAGTATCTACCGTGTAATCTAGTATAAATAATTTATCGGGAAAACATGTAATCAATTGATTCTTACGTTAGATTTGAGGTTCTCACGGCGGTAAGTAAAAAGTTGTCTGTCTTCTGGGTTGTTGCGATGTGTAGTCTGGTAGACGTTTACCGACGTTTCAGAGGTCTTTGCTGCCCCTATAATTATGGCGATGATTATCGCCCTGACAATGGAGGCAACATAGACATTTGAAACGTTGGTAAACTTCTATTATATCGCATGGCGCAACAACCCTGAATACAGACATCTTCGATTCTTGAGTTATTTAGAAAGAGCTTTCTAACTTCCAGCGTAAAGTAGGATTATTTTGAGTGGGTAATTACAATGTATGTGTGAAATGATGAGATCGTAGACCATTTTAATCAGGCATAAACCAGGAAGGACTTAAAAATACGACACACATTACCACATTTAATCAAAATTCTCAGAGCAACCGAACATTGCCTTATATTTTGTTGGTACGTAGTTTATATCTCGAGACGAAGACCGGTTGTTCTGAACGTTGTGTGATTTACAATTCGCAAATGATCCTATGGTTTAACGCTCAGTAAGCTATGAAGCTACAGACGCGTCATTAAACAGGAATTAATCGCAATATCATCTAAAAGTTTGGAAAATAAACACGCATGCCTAGACGAACATACAGAAGAATGGACAGACATGATTTCCAATTGTACCTTGACTGCAATAAGTTACAATTACTTCTAACATCAGACGTTTCCAAATGTTTGAGCGTTTAAAGTAATTACGTCTCTTCGTGAGAAATTGGATTTCTCAATAAGGTGTTCGATCTGCTTTTTGAAATGAGTGTCCTTGGCGGAATGAGTCCAAAAGTACGAAAACTGCCACATGACAACACCAGAAGTTTAAATTGGTTTACTTCTCTTTCTTGTACAAAGGACAGGCGAACGGGGTTTTGCCTGATGAGACGGTCGTATCGTACGGCACACACGACATGCTATGGCATGGCGTGCTGTCTCGGTTGTTGAAACAAAACAAGACGGAACAAAACGAAACGAAACTTTGCTGCGCTAAACACTGTACAAATCCACACCTTCAGTCTCGACATTGATGTCTTCCCTTGTTTCTTTAAACGTAATTATACTTTTTAACAGAGTTCTTGTCTTAATAAAACAACGATGCCAGTTTATATCTACAAATATTTCCTACAAAACGAATGTGCACAGATAATATGGGTCAGACCATTTGACGGACTCTTACAAAAGATTGCGAGAAAATAATTTCAGTTCATGTTCACGTGAAAAAAGTTAAATTGAAGCCTATACGCGCTTTGGATCTACAAATGAGGAATTATAAGACTATACAGAGAATTACACGCTGGTGAGCTCTATTATTTATACACTTCATTAACAAAAGAATATTAGGGTTAAGGAACAAAGACGGGTGAGAAACATTTCTTTTTTGCTTAAAACTAAAGATAAAGACGATATTTAATAGACATTGGTTTTGATGGAAGGATAATATTAAAATGGATCTTAAACAAATACGCTGAAACATAGTGGAGAGGCTTGTGGGCGCAGGGCACCTTCTTAACTAACTGAGAAACTATCAGCTTCTTAAGAAAGATTATTCTGCAAGGAATTACGTAGAATAATGAGATGCAAAATCACTTTCTTACATCAGGTGTTTTATTTAATGACGGATGCAGTTTAATAAAAGTAAAAGTTAAAACCGACATTAAGTGCAATTTGTAAGTGAGATCAACTTATTTTTCGTCAGAAAAATATATATACTTACATACGTAATTTTTAAATTACCGTCTATCACTAATTTGCACAAATATGTTAGTTGTTTAATTTCGATTATTTAATGTATGTAGACCTAATGTATTACTTGACAGGATGATAGCGAAGTGAGTTGGTTAAATGACACTGTTTTATGCAAAGAAAGTCTTGACTTTGTTCTATACAGTGCTATGTGCCAGCTTACATACGACTTTCAATAACATTTTCTGCAGACTTGGGTGCTGCTACGTTTTGTTAATTAAACCTAAGAATAATTTAATTTAATAAAGGAGAACCAACTTGTCAACTGTTCCTCATCAGAAACACAAATATTTCTCTTTAAAACACAAGGAACAAGCAAACAATTCACACAACAAAATATCGCATTCCGTAAATTATTGTTAATAATTAACAACCTTGCAACACCCTTATAAAGGTTGGGGGGGAGGGGAGGGGAGGGGAGGGGAGAGAAAACTGTTACCTATGTGTATACACACAGTAGCAAACATTTTCGTTTAATACTTGTCAAATGAGTTTCCTCGTAATAATTCCTACTCACAGAGTTTCTGACAAATATTGCATTGCGGCCAGAATGTTCTGCAGTGTGCCTATCTGCTGTTGATTAAACGCCACGTGGCGAGCAAACAACGTCTAGCCTTTCTTTTAGTTCTCACCCAGACATATACGATAAAGCACACAAAACGAAATTCATTACTAAAATCAAAATGATTTCTCTACCTACGTCATTCCCTTTTCTGCCATTTCAGAAAACAGTTTCGACTCTTTTGTTTCTGATACATTGAAAACAATATACTAACTCTTTATGTAAAGAAACTACAGCCAGAGTTGTTTCAATACGTTTTATAATAACGTCACACGGTGTTTCTTGTTAGATGTGATAATTGAACTCTGTCAGAATTTAAATTAACGTCGAAATAAACTTTTGGAAACAAGCTACCATCTCCTCTTTCCTGTTTAGTAGGCAGGTAGACTCCGTGTGTCAAGCATTCTCGTCTTTAAATAGCAAACGCTTATTATCTGGTTGAAGGCAAGAAAAGTTTTGTTTCTGGAGAAGAAGTATTCGTTCATTAACAAGCATTCTCAGGTATTATAACGCACGTCAACTGTTATAGGCACCTCCAACACATACACAAATACACATCGTCATATACGCAAATATTATCAACACAGAGAGTCCTCTAGAATTCCAGGGTAGCAGGATTCAAATCCCTCTCGAGGTATCGATTCATTTCGATCTTTCTCTGAGTCATGTTATGACCTGTGTACTTACAGACCCTGAGTTAGACCGATCACATATTCAAGACGTCATAAACAAACAAATGATCTATAATTCCGAAATAAATCTGATTCGAAACACTAAAGAATGCTGAAGATGATTTATAGATTGAGAATAGAATTAAAATAAGAATACTAAATAAAACCATATTTTATTTAAAATAAAAACGTCAAATTTCATAATTCTATTAATTTTGGTTGGAACGTCAGTTGGTATGAAATCAAAAAAAAATTAAGCAGCCTTAATTTCGAATTGTAGTTTCTGAACCTCCTATAATTCTAGGTAGAACGGAAACCACACGACTTTCTGTTCCGTGAACGTCAGAGTCTGTTGGGAATCGAACAGACGTGGGGATGGTTCGGAGTCAGTGGTTACAAGTCCTCTCGACCTACCGACCGGCCAAGCTTGATCAGAATGCCAATGCTCCCAATCAAATTGTCGGTCGCGTCCGCTGTCCTTGGCCTCCCCTAGGCACGCAGAAAGTAGTGGCTGTCAGAGATGTGAAGCTTAAGAGATCCGGTTCGAGGGACGAGATAAATTCAGTCTGGGATGACAAACCACAATCAGAATTAAAAAGCGTCGTATGTCTAATTGAAAGACAGAGAATTAGTGTCTGGTGCGACACAATAACGGAAAAAATTTAGTAATTTTTTTTACAACGATGGAAGACACAACGAAGTGCCAAAATCGATACTGTTACATTATTTTCTCTGTCCTTCCTATCGTTAAAAAATGGTTACAAATCCTGAAGGAAAGAGAGTAATTGGGAGACGAAGGCGTAGATGGAAACAAATATTAAAATGGATACTAGGAAAATATGGGGGCGAGTGTAGAATGAATTTATCTCGATCAAAGCAGGGAGCTATAGCGATGACTTTTGAACACGGTAATAAAACTCTGGGACCAATTAAGGATTGGTCGACTATCATTTGCTTAAGAATAACTGCGTTACAAAGAGATTTTTTTTCTCACCTCCAAAATTAACATGTCAGAATGACATTAATAGTCATAGGACACGACAGAATCATAAATGTTATGATTTTAAACAAGATGCGTGTGTTAATCAAATTAATAGAAGTTAATGTATTTTCAGTTTCAAGCCAATGTTATACCTCTGCTTAATAATCACGTCATGAAGACACCTGGATTGGACTGAAAGTAAAAGTGGAAGTAAAGCTCCATGCATTCTTAATCTTGGTAAGAGACGGAAGGAAGTGGTTAGATCCACGGTCTGGCAACCTCACGCCCCGGGTAGGAACGTCAGCTGTAAAACCGAATTGGTCCCACAGGGACCATACGTTGACAAAAACTGAGAACAAGACGTCATGTTAGCCAAATCAGTTACTTATTCCACAGTTAAACGTATGAAACAATTTTATCTTGCCTATCTCTTCCTTGATTGAACGATACTTATAATTTCTTAGATTACACAGTATTAAATAATATGGTAATTAGTGAATAAAAATTTAGAAAGGATGCGAAAGGAATATTCTGCTGTGTAATGTAATCTTATATCTGGGTATTTGACTGGACGTACCGAGAAATTCTCTGTGACGATAATCGATCTATTCGAATAGGAGTCCTACCGAACATGAAACAAGAGTGCTAACCACTCGACCGTGATGTTCAGTCGTGATGATTGTCATTATGTGTAGATAAGACTATAATGTATACACGTACTGATGAACTGTGTTCGTGATAGAAATATTAAGTTCTGATATGTCTAACGAAAAGTTAAAACTCATTGTAATTAAAGAAATATTGTTATATCCTAGACATAAATAATGCTAAAAGATTCCCACACAAAATTAAAGAGTAAATGTAATGTCTAATATAATTAATACTAGTCAGTTACGATGTTTATTAATCTCACGTTAATATACGAGATAACATGATTTAGTAAGCTTCGAGACCAGAATTAACGAATCTTTGGGCACTTTTCAAATTTGCACTCAATATTGATAATATAATAAAAATATGTAGAATTTGAGGTTTTCAAAGCGGCAAGTCTGATAGACTGGCTGTTAAAGTTGTTTGTTCCCCGTCCACAAGACCCCTGAAAACTTATTGGGTTGAAATCGAGGTCCTACTACAGCGGAATTAAACTTGCAAATAAAGAAAACTTGTAGTTACATTGTAAGACTTGAGGTTCTCACAGCGGTGAATATGAAGATTTCTGTCTTCTGGGTTATTGTGCTGTGTAGTCTGGTCGATGTTAACCAACGTTTCAGAGGTCATACTGCCTCCGTCATCAGGGCGATGAGTACGAAGAGTTCTGTCTTCTGGGTTGTTGTGCTGTGTAGTCTGGTCGATGTTAACCAACGTTTCAGAGGTCATACTGCCTCCGTCATCAGGGCGATGAGTACGAAGAGTTCTGTCTTCTGGGTTGTTGTGCTGTGTAGTCTGGTCGATGTTAACCAACGTTTCAGAGGTCATACTGCCTCCGTCATCAGGGCGATGAATGACCTTGTAGTTACATTATTCGAGTCTCGTAATACGTTTCTGCGCTAGACGGATTATACTACGCAAGATAATATTCTTTCAGAAAATATTATTGAAAAAGGAAACAAGAAGTCTGCGAAGAATTTTTGTCGCGTAATTTCCTTCTGATGCTTGGATGTATACGGCGAGGCTAGCAAAAATTGGCAAATCAATAATCATGCAACTTAGTGGTCCATTTCAGCAGCTACCCAGTCAGATTCTGACTACGATACATTTTCTCAGTACAGGCAATGTCTCGCGTCGTAGGAAACTCGTATCTGTTGACACAGAGATGCTATTTCATACATCATTTGTAGGTATGATTACCATCCGTCTCTATACCAGACTTTACACCAAAACATTTAAAAACCTATATGTGGAAAAACGCAAAAGTTTGTTATTTAACACCACCAAACAGAAGGATAAATATATATTTTTGTGGCCATCATATTGTTTTATTTCCTACAAAACTTTCATAATTTCTAAAGTCTTTTGAATATACTGTGGAGGATATTAGTGAAATGAGCGTTACGTATGACTGGGAAGTCTTACGAAAAACAAAAATTATCAGTATTTGTTTTGAGAAAGGCTGTGTGACCAATGTTTTCAAGATGACCATAACATTAACGCGAAGTCTGTCTGTCGGCGTCCTGCTATGTCTTAATCGGTTCTGTTCTACTTCAATGCTCCTTATTCTTCGGTTATATATTTTTTTGTTTTATATCTATCATGTTTTTTGTCTTCGACAAAAATGTTGTGAAATATGACAAATTTTAAGACACCCTCTGCGAACTTATATATATTTTTAGCGTTCTCTTCCGGTTTATGCATCGATCGATGTAGGATCTGAGAGAATACACAAAGTAAGACGCCCACGTCGTCAGTTGTACTGCAGCTCTTAATTAACTACAGCAAAGTTACGAATGATAGCACAACTCATTGTTCATTGGTTTGTAATTACAAATTCTTGTACGTAAACCATATGGTATCTACTGTTCTCTAAGAAAGATTTATCTTTGTTGCTGCATACAAAAAACATGGATTAATTTACTGTAAAACAATAGTTACTTTAGAGAAACGTAATTTTTTAGGTTTGTAATTGTTCTTAATGGAACGATATTATTATAATAAGCAACCGCATATATTTGTATCTTATACATTTTTATTTGTAAGTAACTCTGTAATATATTCCTCTTGAATCAAATATTCTACACACGTTATAAGTCAAGCACAGTCAAAATACACTCCGCTTGCAGCATTAATAATTAAAACTCTACAAGTATTAAATAAAATCAAGTTCATCATGATTTCTGTCAGTCCCATGATGAAAATACTATTACGGTATATTAAATTAGGCTACAATCGTTTAATTTTTCATCTTTTAGAATTAATTATTCATTAATTATCTGATTAATCATTAATATTAATCATTCGAAGATGGGTAGTCTGATAAACTGACAACTTTGTAAAACAAGTCACCAATAAATAAATAGAATCGCGGCAATGACTTCTTTTAAGTCGAAATATTTAGTTGTTTTTCGAAGCTATGCTTTTGTTAAGTAGAATTTATGCAGTTATATCTTGCCAAAGTTTTACTCAACTGTTGCTATTATTCGGTTTTTGTCCGTCTAATCACAATTCGTATTTAAAATTTACAATTAAGATAATTAAAATATCATTTTATGTTCCTCATCGAACATTCGATGTTCCAATTGTAAAATCGATTGTTCGATGAGGAACATAAAATTATATCTTAATTATCTTAATTGTAAATTTAAATACGAATTGTGATTAGACGAACAAAAACCGAATATTAATTAAATTTCACAATATGACGCAACTATATCATCTTATCAACTGTTGCTGTTTATGGACTGACATTTCTTTAATCCACAACGGGATACCTACACAAAATTGGAAGGAAAACGTCATAATCCCTGAATCGAAAACGTTTATGTCAGCTTAAACTTTGAGCCGAAACAGAACATTTATTTGGAAACAAACATGGGGCAAAATGTAAATTACACTTTGTACACTCTAACTAGTTAAACCTAGTGCACAGATTCAAAGGTATTTTAAAATTCGTGAAAATAATCTAAAGGGAAACTTGTTCAGTTTTTATCAATACAG
>NW_019059724.1:1395913-1410776 GCF_000696155.1 Zootermopsis nevadensis | reverse complement strand
CCCAACTGTGTAGGAACCTGAAGACGGAGATAGAGTCCCATCTCCGAAACGTCGTTTTACGTTTTATATTTACTAGACGATGGATAATATCCAAGAAAATTTTTATTCAATTTATAAAAAAATTTAAGACATTTCCATTGGTCGTCTTCGAAGAGATTTCCCTACCAAAGTTCTGTGCTCATTCTTGTTTTGCCTATCTTCCAAATAGTTGAATGCTCAGCGCATCGGAATTCCCCAAATTTTGCTAACCCCTTAACACGAAGGGGTGTTTAAAAATAAAGACTCAGTTCCTTTTGTAAGAAATAGACTAATTTTTTGAAGAAAAACTGAACTCATCTAATTAGACTTTCTCACATTTTTCTGTGACCTTTCATAGTTCTGCCACTAAAGAAACGTATTCGAAAATTTCGTCCTGACATCTAGCAGGTTTCCCTGGCAACACTTCAATGACAGGCCTCAAGATTCACTGCCTTGGCACCACTGCCTTGAACCATCCTACACTTGGCTCCATCTGACTTTCATCTCTTCCCGATGCTCAATGGGGCCACAACGCCTTGTCAGATAATTAAGTTAAGACAAGGGTTAAACTATCTTAATGTTAGCGGAAGGTGTACACCGCAAACGTAGTTATGCTGAGAGGTAACTGTGTAATATTACCTAATAAAGTTTCATAAAAGTTCTCGTTTTTGTGTTAATAAAACAACTGTAAGCAGCATTGCCTTTCATCACGTCTTCGTATAACGTGGCCTATGTAAATGAAGAATTTCCTAGTTGTATATAATCCTGAAGTGGTCACTTGTATAAAACATCTATGGAAGAAGCTTGTAGTGGTTCCACGTCACAACTGCCACTTACGTAATGTCATATTTTATGTTTACTTATCTTCGGAATGGAGCACCTAATTCCTCATTTGTTCTGCACACGTGTCCCAGTCTTATAAACAACCTCAGTATTAATTAGGGATTATGTCGAATCAATATTAACACTCAATAACTTTCAGTACAGAAACCTAATTATCAAATTTTTACACTATTCGATGGCGTTATTCGTCACAAATATATGTGGATTGACGAAAGCAGATCTATATGAATTGCTCAGAATTTATTTTGTACAAAAAAAAAATGTGTTTAGTATGATGAATATGCCGACTCTAATACGCGATCAGTGGGTGTAGCGTAGAATTCGTTACTAAGCCAAATTCATTTTATCTTTTATCGTCCAAGCCATAGATAACTTAATCTTGAATCCATTTCCACTGTAGGGAGTGTATATATAGAGAAAAAAGTTTATATATGTTTCAAAGTGATTTATGTCATCCCATGATATTACTGAGTAGACAAGAAACTATTAGAAATATATTTTTGATGTTATTTATGAAGCTTGCTTGATCTCCTACGAGCCTCAGTTCTTTCGATTGGGCTCAGAAAAGACTAGGGTGCTCAAAGTCGTATGGCACCTTCATCCATTAAGAAAAGTCAACTTTCTGCAGTCACTGAACTTGATAAAAACAGTAACAATATTTCGGAAAACATCACGAAAAAGTATATAAAACTCGTATTAAAAGTTTCAACATTAAGTCTGGACCGAAAATGTATTTTGAGCAAAGATCTACTGATTTTGGCACACAAGATTACAGTTTAGCAGCTCGCCATTCTTTGTTGTGTATCGGTGTAGACTCTACCGGAGTATTTAGGAGATAATGAAATATACCACGACCGGGTCATATTTTTAAACTTACCAATTCATCATTGATAATCTTCAATACTTTCTAATCTACTTTACCACCGAACTGGTAAAGGAGGGGTTATATAAATTTATCAGAAACTTCTATTGATATGGCTGGACTTTAATAAATGATATTAACTGTGCAAGCTTCTGTTCTTGTATTTCCATTAGATTCTGCTCTCTGAGGTGCAAACAGGCATTGATCGCCAATGTACTGGTTGGGGTACATAGTTCGAATCCTGATAAGGCGCTAATCTCTGTGGTAAGTAGCTTGGTAATACGCCGAACTTCAATTGGACGTCTAACAGATTCATAGAAACAGAAACTTAACGCCTTCAACCAAAGAAATCAAAGTGTAAAGCATGCGACGAAAAGAGTACGACAAAGATAGTAAAAAGAAAATGAAAGGGAGAAGATGAGAGACAGTTCACACCCAATAATTTCTTGAAGGGGATTTCTGTTCGCACCCCCCAAGCTCCTGTTGGTACTTCAACCAAGAACCACAAACATCCCCTAAGCCACAAAACCCCGATCCACTTCAACACGTCAAGTTATAAGCCGAGACCGCCTTAACCTTAACCTCAGCTAAAACGCATTCGAGCAAAAAACACTGAGCTCTGTTCCCTACGACAAAGGAACTTACTTCACGTGATCATTACCTTTCCTTCACGGTGTGAAGTTAAACTTATTATTGATATTACTAATATAGTAGCACATTCAGTAGTAATTTGGCCTCATGTATAAATGTTTTCTGCGCTCATGTAATTTTAGATAATTCCTTGTAGTTAATTTACGGGTTAAACTATCTTAATGTTAGCGGAAGGTGTACACCGCAAACGTAGTTATGCTGAGAGGTAACTGTGTAATATTACCTAATAAAGTTTCATAAAAGTTCTCGTTTTTGTGTTAATAAAACAACTGTAAGCAGCATTGCCTTTCATCACGTCTTCGTATAACGTGGCCTATGTAAATGAAGAATTTCCTAGTTGTATATAATCCTGAAGTGGTCACTTGTATAAAACATCTATGGAAGAAGCTTGTAGTGGTTCCACGTCACAACTGCCACTTACGTAATGTCATATTTTATGTTTACTTATCTTCGGAATGGAGCACCTAATTCCTCATTTGTTCTGCACACGTGTCCCAGTCTTATAAACAACCTCAGTATTAATTAGGGATTATGTCGAATCAATATTAACACTCAATAACTTTCAGTACAGAAACCTAATTATCAAATTTTTACACTATTCGATGGCGTTATTCGTCACAAATATATGTGGATTGACGAAAGCAGATCTATATGAATTGCTCAGAATTTATTTTGTACAAAAAAAAAATGTGTTTAGTATGATGAATATGCCGACTCTAATACGCGATCAGTGGGTGTAGCGTAGAATTCGTTACTAAGCCAAATTCATTTTATCTTTTATCGTCCAAGCCATAGATAACTTAATCTTGAATCCATTTCCACTGTAGGGAGTGTATATATAGAGAAAAAAGTTTATATATGTTTCAAAGTGATTTATGTCATCCCATGATATTACTGAGTAGACAAGAAACTATTAGAAATATATTTTTGATGTTATTTATGAAGCTTGCTTGATCTCCTACGAGCCTCAGTTCTTTCGATTGGGCTCAGAAAAGACTAGGGTGCTCAAAGTCGTATGGCACCTTCATCCATTAAGAAAAGTCAACTTTCTGCAGTCACTGAACTTGATAAAAACAGTAACAATATTTCGGAAAACATCACGAAAAAGTATATAAAACTCGTATTAAAAGTTTCAACATTAAGTCTGGACCGAAAATGTATTTTGAGCAAAGATCTACTGATTTTGGCACACAAGATTACAGTTTAGCAGCTCGCCATTCTTTGTTGTGTATCGGTGTAGACTCTACCGGAGTATTTAGGAGATAATGAAATATACCACGACCGGGTCATATTTTTAAACTTACCAATTCATCATTGATAATCTTCAATACTTTCTAATCTACTTTACCACCGAACTGGTAAAGGAGGGGTTATATAAATTTATCAGAAACTTCTATTGATATGGCTGGACTTTAATAAATGATATTAACTGTGCAAGCTTCTGTTCTTGTATTTCCATTAGATTCTGCTCTCTGAGGTGCAAACAGGCATTGATCGCCAATGTACTGGTTGGGGTACATAGTTCGAATCCTGATAAGGCGCTAATCTCTGTGGTAAGTAGCTTGGTAATACGCCGAACTTCAATTGGACGTCTAACAGATTCATAGAAACAGAAACTTAACGCCTTCAACCAAAGAAATCAAAGTGTAAAGCATGCGACGAAAAGAGTACGACAAAGATAGTAAAAAGAAAATGAAAGGGAGAAGATGAGAGACAGTTCACACCCAATAATTTCTTGAAGGGGATTTCTGTTCGCACCCCCCAAGCTCCTGTTGGTACTTCAACCAAGAACCACAAACATCCCCTAAGCCACAAAACCCCGATCCACTTCAACACGTCAAGTTATAAGCCGAGACCGCCTTAACCTTAACCTCAGCTAAAACGCATTCGAGCAAAAAACACTGAGCTCTGTTCCCTACGACAAAGGAACTTACTTCACGTGATCATTACCTTTCCTTCACGGTGTGAAGTTAAACTTATTATTGATATTACTAATATAGTAGCACATTCAGTAGTAATTTGGCCTCATGTATAAATGTTTTCTGCGCTCATGTAATTTTAGATAATTCCTTGTAGTTAATTTACTGTGGTTGGGAAGCCTGAGGGGAAGAGACCGCTGGAGAGACCTAGACGTAGATGGGAGGATAATCTAAGACGAGAGATAGGAGTTGAAGGAGACTGTATTTTGTTGGCCCAGGACAGGGTCCGGTGGAGGGCTTTGGTTAATTCGGTGATGAACCTTCGGGTTCGGTAAGCCATCTCATTAGTTAATTAATTATCTGTATTCTGTACTGTGACGACACAAGAGCCCACACGTGTTACGTCATGTTGTAACCTGCTCACCAGATGTCTTCAAATAATCGAAGTGCAAGGATGCCTGCTTCTCAAACGCAGTGACTATCACTTTCTTACATGCATGGATGAGTTTAGGGATATATTTCCCGATTTTCCTGTGTCAAAAAAAGCTTGCACCAGACTGTTTTCGTGACACAGAGCGTGAAGTCGACCTTTGGTGTGTATGCATGTATAACTGGACGCGGGGCAAATTTCCAACAAAATATAGCTTCGTTTCTTTGTTTTTTTTTCCTGATTTCAACACAATTTATATTTTTACAGACGGAACATGTGTCAGGAATAGTTTGCGTGACATTACGAGCATTGTATATAATGTCTGTCTCGTTCATATGACGATATAACTTGTGTCCCTTGTGAATAAGATGATTATTAACTTAACAGTGCGACAACACGTGTAATTCCTTTTTGAAATGTATGGAAAATCGTATTTTACTTACGAGAGGTGTAACAAACTTAACATACTTCATATTAAAACTGCTTATGTCTCTTAGTCTCCTAAATTTATAACGAATCTGAATTTTTTTCTGTAAGAATTAAAATTATTTCCGCAATTTTTTTTTAGAAATATCGCATAAACAGATGACAATGAAATCTCGGTACAGATCCGGGCTAGCTATAAGTGTACACTAGTATGGCATGACATCAAATTTCATACATATCAAAGTAACATATTGATACCTAACCCGTCTTCTAAGGCACAATTAATATTTGTTTTCCGCGTGAAATGCAATATCGTTACAGATGAGTGTTACCTCCCTCCTCCGTTTCCGTCGACCCCGACTGCAATAATCGTCAGCTTTCTTACCAGCTTCAGACATTTCAGTTCTGAAACTTTGTTGAAAGTCTTCCCCAGAGACAGGTATGGAATGGGAAGGAGAGAAGAGGCGCGAAATGAAAGGAATGGTTGTGGAAAGCGTGTGTTTGGAAACCACGACCAAGAACACACAATGTGTTTGTTTTTCTTTTGTGTTGTTGTTTCTGTTGTCAGAATTAATCAGGATAGTTTGCGAGCTGTCCATCCATCATTCTTAGTTTACTTAGTTCAATGTTTCTTAAATGATCTATGACATGCAGTATTTCTGCCAAGTAGGAAAGCCCCCCCCCGGTACAGGCAGTGAAAAGTCCTCGTCACGTGACATTGGTAGCCAGTTTGGTTCGAAATGTCTATTGTACAGAGTCTTCCTTTAGTAGTTGGTAGTTACTAAGCCAGTCCAAAAAAGCAATATTCCTTCAATATTATGTGGGTACTCATAAAAACAACACGAGTCCAAAAACCACTTTTGCTTAAAAGTCTAAACGCGAAACATATTAGCGAACTTTTTTTCTGAATTAAAAAATTTGATACTTGTTACTTATTTTTGAGGAAAGATAAATCAAGTATAAAATAAACAGTGTGTTTTCTAGCATGTATTTCAGATTTTTTTTTTTGCAAAGTGAGTTTTTTGGACTCATGTGGTTTAATTTACATATGCATTTCTAACGCAATCGGATTGTCGACAAAATTAATCGTTTGATTTGTGAATTAAAGAGATCGACACAAAGATGTGTACTCTACTTTTCGATTGCAAACATTTTTATAGGGCTTAGTCAAATTTCCTTACGCAGGTAACCTTCTTCTCTAAGCAGAGAAGCAATTATCCAATTCTCCCATGACGACTGTTTGGGATAAGTGAGATTTGATATAGTTGATTCCGGACAGTGTCTAATGTCTGAGGTACAGCTATATTAATATCTTCCGGCCATTTGCAGTCACAACACCAAAAAATTCTGTTTTTTATTTCGTATTATTGATACAAACCACCGCTAAACCCTCTAAATCCTACTTGGGATAAATAAAGTGTCACTACAAACCATCTCAGTATCAGTATCCCTTACGTGCTAAGAATGAATTGTTGCACTTACAAACACTGTTATCTTATTATTTAACAAAGAAAACAAACTTAAATTCTTATTTGTACATAATTATAAAATGAATGGTTTTAAATTTTCAGTAATGGATTATGTAAATTACCTCAGAAACATACAACAACAACAAAAAATCAAAGATCGAAATGGTATAATCTTCCGAGTACAATAAAATTCCACATTACGGATTCTGAAGTCAGTAGAGCAACCAAGGAAATAACAAATTATATCAAAGGAAAAAGACGACAGAAAATATCGTACAAGTCCACTCTTGAAACAATGCGATTAAAGACGCGACAGACAGAGATACAGACGGGCCAATATTGTGTTATTGCGTAAAGAACATTCAAGAAATAAGTCTGGAAAGGCATAGAAGTCACAGGTCCATCGAGGGTTTAGGTCAATACCTGCTGGAGTGGAATACGGAAATACCAAATCAAGAGAGAGAATGGCCTTCCGTGTGCGTATGTAGCTTTGTGTAACAACAGTCTCCGGAGGATAAGTAAACAGAACTTTAGTTAGTTAAACCTTAGCAAAGCTTCCAAAAGTAGCTAGATGCCTATTCGGGAACCTTACTTCTGCTATATAATTAGTCTCTAACCGACAAAATCTCACGCACGAAATGCTCAAGGCGTAGTCGGTCCTCCTCGACGCTCCACCAAGATGTACGTGTGTGTTTGAGGTTAGAAGTGCTAATGAAGGAAACGGCGAGAGACTTGAGGGGTAGATTCTGAAGAGGGTTGATGTGGGGAGAGGACCATGGGAAACAAGACAAGTGATGGTGAGCCATTTTTATTTTCATGCCGAGTTGTATCAAGAGGTTTCTTAGCGTACAACAAGCAAACATCCTACAGAGTGGAGGAACAAACCAAGGTTTTTGTGGTTTCATTCATTAATGCCCATATGTTCAAGAGGTTAATATGTTTTGTACTTCCTACAAGCGTCTTGGCGCAGCTTTACTGCGTAACCAACATATGGCCATATGCGTACAAAGCGGAAAAATTTTATAATTAAAGGATTTCAAAAAACTTTACGTTACTTTTTCTAAAACATGATGATACTGGTAATAATATTTAAAATAAACATAAATAAGAATGTTACATAACAAATAGTTAGCATAATTTGTAAATATCATCTAATATTTTCAGGATAATTTAATAAATAAAATTAGATGCAAAGAACACATAGCATACATGGGGAAAATTAATTCAAAATGTGTACAGAATAGTAATTATAAAATCTGAAAAGGAGGTCTTACTTGGAGGACGTACATGGAGGATAGCAGTAGTGTACACTGAATTGTCTACCTCAGGACAGTATTTGGCTTCAACAAAACATTCCTTTATCAGCTCATATACTACAAACTTATCAAGAATGGATTATCGAAAATATACTTTTTTTTAAATACGCCTATACAATCGAAAATTCTTTCTAGTGCTAAGGCCCTTCTTTCGTGTAACTGTTTCAGATTTTAAATCAGACAACAGACGAAAGCCTTCTAATATCTGCACAGTTCTCTTATTGCCCAAACTCCATCTGGTGTTCTTTTTTGTTGTTACTATATAACCACTACTTCTGCTACCATCATGAAAGGCTATCGAAATTGCATCTCCTTTTTACTGGTTGTTCGTTTTTTATCAGTTATAGAGACGGTTCCAACATCCCGTTATTATCCTTAAAATCTCTCTCTCCGTACGTGAGTGTGAGGGAAGAGCCATGTTCCACCAATTTTTCCTTTACGATCCACCAAACAGCTAAAAACGTCAATGACTTTGATCTCCTTCAGTCTCTGAACAAGCGGTTCGGGGGAATGGGGTGTCTCATCCCTTTGACGATAGGCGAAACAGAACGACACAGAGAAAGACAGAGACCGAGAAGAGAAAAGAGTAACGAACGATGATTTGCATCGTCGTCGTTGTCGTCTGTACTTCCCCGAACCCGGCAGACTTTTCGGCATAAACCTGCTAAGTCCTGCTATTCTGATGTTTCGTAACTCGTGCAGATTGTGATCAGAATTCCTCACTGTGATACCGGGACCCGCCACTTACAAGAGGACTCGATCCGAGAGGTCCTTGCCACGTCTGATTCTGCGTGTAGCCTGTTCATTGCTTCCCTTATTCTAACATACAACAACTTGTGTTGGGCAAGGCCGTGGTCTAGGCAACACGGAGTTTTCCTCCGGGGGCTTCCCCGGTTTCTCCGTGGCATCCCAACAATTACTCCACTCACACACAGAAGAAGGCAATGGCAAACCACTTCTGGATCATCTGCCAAGAATGTATATGAACAGGTCTCAGTCCGAGAAAAGGATGGAAGGATCCTGTTCATATGGACCTGTCGTCAGACAGAACACTACAAATAAAAAAAAAATAACAATAGCCCCTAACCCGCATTAGCTGAAATAAGTTTGTCTTTATGTAACAACAATTATTTTTCAACTTTTCAATTTTTCCCTCAATGAATATAATAATCTTCTGGCATGTTCCAAAATCCCAGAAGACATTCCTGTTTATAAATGACGCCATAAAAAACAACAATCTCGAGTATTTTCTCAAAGTTTTCCTTCCTTGAAAGTCACAAGAGAATTGAAACAATATTATTATCTTGTTTTAATCACAGTCTTAGAAGAACATTATTGAAACTATTTATTTTAAAATGTCGGCCTCTTTTAAACACCGCTATAAAACCTGTGAAAGCGTTAAACTTCAATAAATAGGGCACTAAATACACATATTACTGAAACACGCAAAGCCAGACTTACACTGTCTCTTCGCGAAAGAATCTCTTCAACACCTGAATCTGCAGTGCAAATAAATCGCTTGGTTTAGTTTATAACGGATTGTTCATGAAATTACTAATTCTATTCATTTCCTCGGGCCATGTGTCTCTCTCTTCAGATAAGGAGAGGTAATTTAATTACCACGCCATTTTCGATATTCATATTAAAGTCCTCTCCTGCGAAACATGAAGGACTTTTCTCACCATCGCTTAACACTGGATTGGATGAGCCTCACTGCTGATACAGAACGAGATCAAAGGGAAGCTGAGGCGGGTACAGAGAAATGAGAAAGGGAAAAAAAGCCAACAGGAAAAATGAGCGAGGTAATGGAAGGACGAGGGGATCGGGAATAATGGAGGGGGGGAGTGATTGTTGTTAACAGAGAAGGGGGTAAAGGCTGATATGATGGCACGGCGATGGTCGGAGAAGGAGGGAATCGGTCGTAAGACACGACTACGGCAATGAAGCCCATGTAAAGACGGTGATGAACATTACAGAGAACGTAAAAATGAAGGGGGAAGAGATGGAGTAACAAGATATAAAAAATGAGATGAACAAGGAAAGGAATAATCAATTTTCCTGATAATAATTTTTGTTATTCTTCTTTTCCTTATATCATCTTCTTTGATATTCATTTCTTTATGTTCCGGAAAATTCAAACCTCCTCCCCTTTGCCATTCTCCCTCAATACCAGAGTCATTTTCATGCATACACACAGTTTTAAATCGAAAAATGAAAAAAAGGGGTGAGAGACAAACGAGATGGGTTAATAGGAACTTTAAAAGAAAAATGAGGATGGATAGGGGTGCCTTATGGTGCACTTCAAATCAAACAGCTCATTGCTCCTTGTTAAGTCACCAACATATTCAGTAGGATTTCGCGTTAAGATCTGGAGAGATGAAAAAAAACAGCAGTATTCAATACGGAATAGCAGAAAGGAAGCGAAGTATGAACGCAAATGTTTCGTTAAAAATTATGTGTACAAATATTTCTTGTTTACAATCAATTAAATAAACCGACGTAAAGAAATATTCAGTACGATAAAGACAATATTAAATAAAACAAAACGAAAAAAATGTCGAAATTGTCCGTAGATCAAATGGAGTTAAATTTGGCTTTCAGATGTTGCATAAATTACGTTTTTAAAACATGCTTAGGACTTTGTTGTAAACAAAATTAGAGACGGGAAATAGTTAATATTTTGACAGTATCCATTGCTGCGAAGCAATACGTACTTCGCAAAATTCTGAAACTGTATTTTATTGAAAATTATACTATTTTGGTATTTCCTCAATTTTTCGAATTATTGATAACTTTCCAACATTTGAAATAGCATCCTGTAAGTTAATCTGGAACACAAAAATGTGCAAAGCTAAATTTAACACAAAGTTACGTAACGTAATTTCAAACACGAAGATCTATAATTCTAATGTAAAATACATAAGATCTATAACACTAATTTGAAACTTAAATATTTATAGCTTAAAAGTGAACCACTACGAAATTAGACGTCAGTTTGATACCTTGTAATATAAAACATTTGAAACATCAAGATCCATAAAGCTAATTTGAAACATGAAGATCTTAGCGTTAATGTGAAAAATCTACTCAAAGATTTTTAATATGAACTCTAAATGCGAAAAGTTCATACACGTGCTTATAAGATTAATTTCATAAAAGTAAGATGTGTAATATTTCTTATAAACATCAGAACCTCTAATGTTAAATTGTAAGATCGAGACCAATGACATTAACTGGAAATATAGAAATCTACTAAATTAATTCTAAACATTAAGACCTTTAACATTAGATGTGAACACTTTTATGACTCAAACTTATGTATCTGGGCACAGAGTCACTTCACTGCACTGCTTAATTAGCTGATTAACTCTGTCAACAAAGTATAATTACGTGTATTTAACGGTTAATATACGTTCTATTTATTTAAAGACACTTTCTTAGCAGAATATATTATACAGCATGGAATGGGAGAACGACTGAAAATGACAAAATTCGGAAAATGTGACTGAAACAGTGTCTTGAAACAACTGAGAAAACCTTGAAGAACTTCAGTCACGAGAGATGATGACTTTCAGGTAGAGAACTGAACGCAAGATCTCCTGAGTACCAAAATAAAAAAAAAATCGAAAATTTCGGGTGACGTGAAAACAACGCCAAATACATCGCGAAATGTAAGGTATGTTCAATCTTTGCGTTTACACAAGCCTGTGCGCGGAATGTTAGGAAATACTACAAATATGTCTTCCTCTGCGTTTTCGCGACGTCCTGATACTGAATTCCTTACGCTTAACACTTGTGGTTGAAGGAGAAAGTTTGTGAGGAGAGAAGAGGGAAGAAGAACCAAAGAATAGACGAAGTTCATCCCATGAATTTCCCACCCAAACAAGATTCAATCTCCTTTACGTACCTTCTTCATAAACTCGGTCTAAAGAAAGGACGACAACTTTACAGCTCAAAGTTTTTATAATAAGGAATTGTAATAACAACATAAACCCTGAGAGGAAAGTGTATACTGCTAGGTCGTGCCTAAAAGTTTTCGTTTTTCAAATGCCGGTTGTCCTGAAGTGACATGTTATCATCATATTTTAACAACATTTCTCCTCGTTTCTTCTTTCTCTCTTCGTCTACTCCTCATTCTTCGTTCTGTCCCTAGAAGTAAATTTTATACGCTCTTATCTCTTAACACGGTTGTTTTAATTTAATTACCGTTCTCTCTCGCACGTCCTTTATTTATTTTTTATCAGTATCTTCCATTCTCTTCTCGTTCTTTTAATTTTGAATTTCTGACTCTTCGTCCCAGTAAATCTGTTACGAATTCGATGTCGTACGATAAGAAAGAAGGCAATTATTATTCACAAGATCAACGTTTATAATTGTAATTGCGGGTCGAGCATCGTTCTATACCGTTTCAATCACATAATTAAAAATATTTTACAGTATGAAGGCAAGCCAAGTTTTGATCAAATAATGACAGAAGTTACATTTCTGATATTTCAAGCAAATTGTTCGACTTTTAAATCCATTTCTTCCAGCGATATAGAAGTTTGATGAAAGAATTAGAATTAAATATTTTTTGACTCGGTCCTAGGACGTTCTTGGACCGCGTCTTTCGTTGAATGAGATTTGAATTTATCACGGCGGTGAAAATATTGATAATAATCTTCTGGTTTTGAAGCCGCGAGGGCGTGTAGGTGGGTTATAACGTGGATTGAATTTAACTGGCTCAGGTCAGCGATCGATGGCGAGTTCTTTGGTACACGGTAATATACATTTAGGTTCCATAAAAGACGGGGAATTCCTTAACAGGTGAGTGCACTACCATCTTCTCAAAAATAACCGTGCTCCATGTAGTCGGAGCTAAGTCTGATGATGAACAGAAAATATTGTTTCTTTGTTACATTTCTTCTCTTTATTATTTTATAGATCACATTTTTCAGAAGAGTACCATCGGTTGAAATAAATCTCTTTTCTTAAGTCATTCCTGACTATTATGATGATGCTGTACTTAAAGAAATGTTGAAATTTAAAATATTCGATTTATGGTATTTCACAGTTAGAAGAGAAACATGTCTTCAGTCATATACAGCAGTGGTATTCAACCTTTTTTGTTCACGTACCCTCTTCAACTTTGTACCCCCAAAGTTGTTGGTGTATAATTCAAGTTATACATAGTATATAATCTACATCTAAATTAAATTAAATCAATTACATTACTGATTATTCAGTGTTTATCATAAAATAATATTTTGTTTTAAATTTCACGTACCCCCTAAGATGTCTTTGCGTACCCCCAAACATAATTTCTCTTCAACTTTGTACCCCCAAAGTTGTTGGTGTATAATTCAAGTTATACATATTATATAATCTACATCTAAAATAAATTAAATAAATTACATTACTGATTATTCAGTGTTTATCATAAAATATTTTTTTTTTAAATTTCACGTACCCCCTAAGATGTCTTCGCGTACCCCCGGGTTTACGCGTATCCCAGGTTGAATACCACTGATATATAGGATCAGCTCTGAGCCACACATATTGAACTTCATATTAAGTATAAAATCTTCGAATTATCGCCTCATAGTTCTTCCTAAAAAGTTACACTGAAACAAAGGAAAATATCTTCTATTGGTTACAGCGAAATAAAAATATAAGTATAAGGAGCTAAGCCATGTTATCCTATGGCAAAATGGAGGAGTAGGTTGAGACATATCTTAAGAAACTTTAAACACATTTATTACATACAAACATAAAGAGGAAGATGGGAAGAGACAGTAGAATACCAAAGACGTAAAATCCATTGTTCACAAGTCTCTCTGAAACAAAATGGGGTTGATCGTAACAATGGAATAAGATTGTCATTATTTAGGAAATTCTATGTAGGGAAGGAGGAAAGAGAAAATAATATATATGAGAAGAAGGAGCAGAAACACAGACACACACACACTAGAGTGCATACAGTCTAATATAATAGGAAAAGGGGGTTATAGTTGGAGAGTAACCCATTTTATCATTATTATTGTTTAAACTGTTATAAGAGTGTTTCCGTTAAAGATATCTCTCTTGCCTGAATATGTGTGTGTGTGGTTTGCGACAGACTTTAGTTTCCTCGAGAGAATTCGCCTGCCGCCATGTTTTCCTTCCTTCCTGCCTGCCTAGTTGCTCCTTGCTGAGAAATGGTAGTCAAAATTCCTGAGGACGACAGTGGCATATATTTAGCTAAGACGTTAGCGGTTGAAAAAAAAAATCTATGAAAGACAATATAGAGAAGTATATGAAAATACTTCTCTATGTAAACCTATAAAGGATAGAATTATATCGATCAATATAAATCACAGATGTTTACACAAATTTTGCGAAAAAAATTCCAAATTAAAATTAAATCATACACTAGCTCACATTGAAATAATTACAGAAACAATTTTGATAATAAACTGAAAAAACATAACATAGAAGTTGTTACGCGATAGGCATGATACATTCTACTTCTTGATCACGAAATAACAAATTCTGCAAATTATTTAAACAAGAAAGGCCAGAAAATGTAAATAAGTCTTTGGTTTGTCATTGCTCATCGAAAGAAATAAGAATAAGAACAAGGAAACTACTTTGACGTCACGTTTAGATTACTAGAAGACGTGGTATTTTAGGAATTACCAAGAGACGTTTTGATCTAACTTCGAAATTGCTTAATGACGACGATTAAATGAAATTGTTATTTAAATTCGATTATTTTTCTCAGACCAAGACTTCCTTTATGGTAGTCTACGAAGTTACGAAGATTCGGCAGGCCATTCACGAAGATCGACGTCGTACCATCAACGACTTGTGCGACATTGTTGGGATAGGTTATGGGACCTGTCAGCTGATTCTAAAGGAAGAACTCCACATGCGACGCATCCTGTCTGAGGACCAGAAGCAGAATCGAC
>NW_019059724.1:1360500-1378014 GCF_000696155.1 Zootermopsis nevadensis | reverse complement strand
AATGAAGGCGCAGTATTGTAACATCGTTGTAACGATGAATAGCGCAAATTTTAAATTTTAAATTTTAACATCTGTAAATAAAGTTTGTGTATAGACCTGAATTATATTATATATTTTAATTTCCCAAATTCATTTTTCTCGTTATCTATTCTTATGTAAACGCTGTCCTATGACAAGACTTTAGCTAATTCTTTCTAATCATCTGTTCGATATGTTTCATTGTGGGTCAGTAAGACCTTAACAGGGAGTTCAGTAACAATATAGGATCAAATTGACACAGTTAACGTGACGCCAAGCTAATCACGGTTAGTTAAAAAATGTATTTTTTTCACACGTATATTCATATCTGTATTTTATATTGTGGCATTATTTCTGATGAAATTAAACAATTCTGTACAACTGATGAAGAAGAAACTAGTGAAGTGTTACGTATGGAGCAGAGACTTGGACACTCAGGAAGAAGGAACGGAAATACCTGGAGAGTTTTGAAATGTGGTGTTGGAGAAGAATAGAGAAGATCAGGTGGACGGATCGAGTGACCAACGAAGAAGTATTGAGGAGAGTCAACGAGCAAAGAAACATTCTGCAGGCGATTACACGAAGGAAAGCTTACTGGCTGGGACATATTATGAGAAGGAATGGATTAATGAGTGATATCATCGAAGGCCAGGTTGAAGGAAAGCGAGGACTGGGAAGAAGACGGATACAGCTAACCGACGATCTTAAACAAGGAAAGAAGATGACGTTCCAGGAATTAAAGCGAGAAGCCGAGAATAGGGACAACTGGAGAGCTCTTTTTGGGCAGAGCAATGGACCTGTCGTAAGACAGAACACTTAATAATAATAATAACAACTGGAACTTGAAACACAATAATGATACTTGAACGATCTATTTTGTCCCGAACAAGATTCCTTCTTATGGTGCCTGAGTATTGGCTCGTTGGAAGAATTATCCATCAATAATACTGTCCTTAGTTCGATAGATGGAATATAAAACTCCGTGAAATTCTGTATAAAGCATGAAGTCCGCGAACTGTAAATACATCCTAACCACTGCCACGGAGCAATTCTGTGACTTAGCTATTTATTTAACAAATGACATTCACATCTCGGCAATGACCATGTTATCTGACACTCTGTGGTTTTACAAGCTCCGAACCGATTCCTTCCCGACATAATCTCGCTAATAATCTGCATATATAACAGTGTACGTGCTTGTAAACTGCATCAGATGAAGTTACAAGAGCGAAACGGATTAATTCAGATGTGAGTACACATATTCGTAATGTTTTGATAAGGCTTAACTTAACTAAACAATATTTATATTCATTTTCCATACACCAGTGAATGAACAGAGCAAACTATACTTACTTTATGTTTACACAAATAATTGTTTCGTGTGTCAATAAACAGCCAGGCGCCGTACGAAATAACTAACATTTTAAATAAAATTTATATGTTTGTTTCCGCTTATTTGTGATTTATCTATCATCGCTGTCACTAGCTCATAATAGAAAGCGTCGAATGATAGGATGATTCATGTATAATAAATCTGAATGTACGTGGACTTATGTTAAGCTATCCCGGAATTTACCTAAAGCGACTGAGAAAAATCACAAACCTTTAGTCACTACAACCAGTCTCCATCCCTAAATTCGAACCCCGAACCTCACGAATTCTAATAGGAGTACTAACCACTCGAGTGGGACTATTATGTGTCAACGATCTATCATTTTGTATAGTAACACGTGCATACAATTCCTTAGCTGAGAAGGAAGAAATTAACTGATAAACCTAAATATACATGACAGGATAATATTAAAATTTAGCTTAGAAAAGTGTATGAGAATGGTGACTGGATTCTAATGGTTCAGGATTGATACAGGTTATTTTTTATTATTAGTGTTCTGTCTAACGACAGGTCAATATGAACAGGATCCTTCCATCCTTTTCTCGAACTGGGACCTGTTCATATACGTTCTTGGCAGATGATCCAGAAGTGGTTTGCCATTGCCTTCTTCTGTGTGTGAATGGGATGCCACGGAGAAACCGGGGAAGCCCCCGGAGGAAAATTCCGTGTTGCCTAGACCACGGCCTTGCGGGTTATGATTGAATTAAATTTGTAAGTTCACGGACGGCGTGGAATTTACTGACGAGCTGTGTTATTGTGTTGCTTCTCGACAAGCACTTTGATCCATACAGATGGCTACTTAGTTAAATACTTTTGTTTAAATTTCTTTACGATAAGTTCTTTTGATACAGTTGACGATGTAACAAAAAAATCAAAGCCAAGAACTGAATAAAAATTGCCTAAAAATGCTTACGCAAGTAGACCTAAGAAATGTAATCAAAATAATTCTAGTAGTTTGGTATCTGAATATTCGGACAAACGTACATCATGACTATTATAAACCGATATAAATTAAAATGACTGTCTTTTGGCGTTTCAGAGGTGTTTGCTGCCTCCATCATCAGGGCGACCCCTAAAAATGGAAGCAGCAATCACCTCTGAAATATGGATAACCTTGTACCAGACTACTTGGTGCAATAACCTTAATCGTCGACCTGATTATGGAGGCAGCATGAACGCGTAAACCATCTGTAAATTTATACAAAATGACACGGCGCAAAAAAGTAGTCGGCAGTTGAGAGTCGCTGTCATACCGCTGTGATAACCCGAAATGTCACTATCTGAATTAGTTTTAGGCACAGAACAAAAAAAAAAGTATTACGTTGTCAGATTATCGATAATGAATTACAGAGTTTCAGCGTGACGCGTAAGGGACAGGAACATATTGTCACTATTTCATACTGCTCATGCGCGATGCTACTTTCACATCGATACAATCTCTGCTTCATATCGACTACCGAATAACGCTTTGCTGGTATTCGGTTGCTTAGTGCCCAATTGTGACCACAATCAGTGTAAACCTTGCGTGATTACATCACGTAGAAAAGTCTTGGCTGACAGAATTATAAATTAAGTGCGCAATATATTTATAAAGATAACTTTAAAAAATAACCAGCCTGCAACCTTTATGTGTTAAATTAATCGTTCTGCAAGGATAAGAACGGGAATAATATTTGTTAAAATCACGACTAGATGGCAGGCAAACCTTTCCTCGACAAGTCCTTGTGCTGATGTTATAAATTGTGGACTAAATAAAAGTTTTAACTCCATGGAGTGGGGGTGTTCTTCAGCTCGTGAAAAAATTTACAGCCCCTTTTAAACCGGAATTATCGTGTCACATAAGGGTACAAAGCTATCTGAATCCGCTGATTACAACTCCATTACATTCCGTACGAATCATTTTAATATAATATATAGGCCTACGCTTCTGTTTCCAAAATGTTGAGTTCATACGAGTTTGCAAAACTAAAACTTCGTAAGCATTACTTATCTAACCAAAGTTATTTTAATCTTTGTGTTCTTGTGTAGTAGCTAAGAAAATAAATTATTCTAAATTGAATGGTAACCAAAAAGGTGAAAAATGTGTAGGCTAAATAATTTAAGTAAATAAAAAAAAAACCTCAAGAAAAGATACCATATAGAAGACCTAGACACAGATGGGAGGATACCACTGAAATGTATCTTCAAGAAATATGATGTAAACTGAATTCATTGGCTCATAACATGAAGCAGTAACTGGCTGCCGTTAACACGGTAATGGATCTTCAGGTTTTATAAAAGAAGTTGAATGTCTTGACTATCTGAAAGCTAGAAGATAGAGAAAACTAGACAGATTATTTCCGTCATTTTTAAGCTCATAATTTCCATGCAGTACGTGCTTTATTACCAATGAGCTCCACTGTTCTGCTGTCTGTTCTTGAAGCGAGACGAAGTTTAACTCCAGTCCAAGTTCTTGCTGGTGTCCTACAAGTTAAATTAATATTATCAAAATATAAAAATGTGCAAAACAATAATTTCATCTGTTGTCTTGTTTAAATATTTTAACGAATGAGCAACCGGTCTGTGCGCCGAGATTTGAACCGTGGGTCTTTGGAAAATGAGTTGGAAATAAATCTGTTTAGTTTATAACACAAATTAACTTCGAACAGGCAACTGTCAATAATAATTCGGGACAGTGAAAGGCAGAGAAGTCCTATTAATAGAACCAATGAAACATGTCGCCAAGATAGCTGAGATTCAATCCCCAGGTCTCCTGGATTTGAAACAATTCGAAAGTCGCGGTGGATAATTATTATTTGCTCTTCATACTGTGTTTGTATAAGATTCGAACGGTCTCGAGACCAGCTACACTCGGCAAAGGTTTCGTGATTTTATTCAGTCGCTCCAGGCAAATACATATAAAGTAACTCTGAATAAAAGTTAGACGATTACTACTTCTGAATATTTTGTAGTGAATTATTTCCAGTCATCCTGTCGTTTGTCACTACACGTACCAGTTGTGTGTCATATTTGCAGCGAAAGGATTACAAATTACTTGCATCGTACGTGTGTTCCAATCGTATGTCTTATCGGAGTGACGGCTGAAGAAACAGCAGAGTGTACAAGCGCGTTTTTACTTCCCCGCTCTGTCAGAACAGTGAAACCCCCTGCGATGCTTCCGTGTCGGAGATCACGCACACTATTGCCCAGCAGCTACCTGTCAATTGATGCATGCCCGTCTCCTCACGATATTTTTATCGATCGATCGATCGATCGAACAAGTAACACGGACAACGCACGCTTTATACATCATCGCGATGTAACAAAACTCCTAACCCCTCACCCCCCAACCTTTCAGCGATAATCTGTTATAAAGACGTTTGCGTTCCAAACTTACCGTTACCTTTCCCATCTATAATACATGTTTATATTTAAATGTCTGTAATCGAAACGAATTTTGAACAAATTGACCGATATTTGCTAAACTTTAATGTAAAGCATCATATAATCAAACCCACTATAACTTACCACTAACATTACCGCATATAAAGATATTATAGTCTGAGTGAGAGCGCTGTGTAATGTGGTAATTTACTTATATTTCAGAGGTACTTACTGCCTCCATCATCAAAGTTAAAATTTTAATCTGGAATCTACCTTACGTCTTTCCTCTCATCGTATCATTTTCAGACGGACGAGAGCGCAAAACTTAGGAATCTTCGAAAATACGAAGTTATTTCTCTCCCCAGAAATAAAATTTCTCTGACTCTCACCCCCTCAATCATTCTTTTGTTTGATTCTATTATCTTTTACAGATCCTTAGAGGAACAACAACACCACCTAAACATTTTTTTTAAATCAACTTAACTGAGACCACTTTGCTTACCAAATTCCAAATTCCGGTCTTCACCAACAGTCTTACAATATCGAGCTGTCCAGTTGTGCATGTGATAACAAACACCATAGCACCAACAAATACAGGGTATTTAAGAACTGATTGAACCTAAGAATTTCAAACAAATTCTGGACCATAAATAAATTCCACTGAAGATTGTTTCGTTTGTAAAGCATCATACCAGCAATTCTTGGGTTGTTTTATAGTTAAAAAACTAACCGTCAAATGGTTGGCGTATTTATTTATGAGACGGGAAAATAAAATTACAGAAGAAAAACACAATTTGTTTTTGAAACGACGACTATATTAATTCATTGTAACCTGAAACGTAAAATTTAAAACTTATGCGTTATTAAAATTATGTTAATAATATGAGCTGTATTTTAATCCACAAAGTCTATCAGTAGTAAAACCGTAACGTATCATGAAAATTCTCAGCTGAAGTTCAGACTTTGTTCGTCCAGCAAACGTGTCAGCTGCGTACTCGACCTAACCCATGTAGTGATCTTTACCAGTCTTGTTGCAGAATATGCAATTATCTAGACTCTAGAGGATTCGATTCATCACACCCACCAAGACAAGCAATGAGCATTTATTCCGGGGCAAGTGGACCGAGGCAGGCTACAGAAAGGCCCACATAATGTTGAATACACAGTGAAGGAGGATCTTGTCTCCTTGTACAATTAGCAAGTTCAACTCGGGACAGGACATTGAAGCGGGGAATTGTTTGCAAAGGCACGCAGGTACTGGACCGAATATGCATTATCTTTGAGGGGACCAGAGGAGTATTTACTCCCAGCAACGAAGAACAGTCACAAAGGGACCTTGTTCTAAGTTGTTTTCTATGCGTGTTCACATGTAAACATCAGTGGGATAAGATACCGTGGTTTTAGACTAAGAAATAACCAAGAAAATAATTTAATACACAGCGGATCTTATACAAAACCGTTCAAAGTAATGTGCCATTTCAAGGAAAACATTAATAGAAAAGAATTTTAGAAGAAAGTTCTTAGAACGTTCACTTTTATTTATCAGAGGTTTAAGTAATGGAGTAAACGCTAAAAAATATTGTATATTTATTTAGATACTCATTTATTGATGCAGTTTTACCTGCACGTGTTCTTTGTTTTTAAATTTCACATTGTAATGTACACATGTAAGTGGGGCATTAACATCAGACTGGAATAGGGCTTTGGCAATATGGATGCTGTGGATAAAGTGAAAGCACTAGAGACGATGTAGGGGAGAAATCGAACTTCTAACCTCGGCCTTCGCCCTGCATAAGAATGTCTGAGCCCATCGCGAAAAGATCTTTCAGCAAGATACTAACATATTTCATATTTGAACTTGGTACGAAGCAGTAGATCAAATCTCACTTCAGGCAGTCAAAAAGATGAACTGTGTTATATTTAAGTAGAAGGTTCGTTGTCTTGTTCAATACGAGGTGCGATCGGAAAGTTTCAAGACTGTGTCAATAGCTGATTCTAAAGGAAGAACTCCACATGCGACGCATCCTGTCTGAGGACCAGAAGCAGAATCGACTTCTCGTTTGTCAGGAGCTCAAAGATCTTGCAAGAACCGACCCCAACTTCCTTTCTAAGGTTTCCTCTTCTCAAAGATGAAAATTCAGCTAAAGGGATGGAGATTTGAGACGATAGAAGAGATTCAGGCAGAATGGCAGATGGTGCTTGACAGGCTGACAAAGAAAGATTTCCAGGGATGCTTCCAGGCTTGGCAGCGGCGCTGGGATCGTTGTGTTCACTCCCAGGGGAACTACTTCGAGGGTGATGGATGAATTTAATACCTGAGATAAGTGTACGGGTTTTTATACGCGCAGTCTTGAAACCTTTCGATCGCACCTCGTAGTTGCGAGTATAATATTAAAAATTTCTTAAAGAAAAAGGGAGTGAGGAAGTGGACTGAAGCCAACTGGTACAAGATGGCGTCCAATAGTTGGTCACGTTCGGGGGATATTAGAAATACGACTAAAAGCGACAGTTTATTAATCTTCGAGACAGATAAGAACTACCATAAGGAGTCCTACCAGCATGATACAGAAATAAAAACCCCCAAGCAGTTTAACGCAACACGATGCAAGTAAAAGAATCCTTCAATATTTGAGGCTCTCACAGACGTGACAGGGCCGAGGATGTAGGCAGTACGTTCTTCCAAGTCATTAGTTCCTACGCACAATTGCACACAAAGTTACAACCCAGAAGACCGACAACGAAGTAATCATTTGTGACGCTGATTTTAAAATATTTCTAACGTTTTTGACTTTATCAGTAGACACATATAACAGAGTGATTTAGTTAGAAGTTTTTTTTTCTACTGTTTAACTGGTTTTTTTTCATTCCTAGTCCTGTGAAGGAATAATATGAAAACAAATGCCATAGATTTTCAGCGTACTTTCATGATAAATCAGAAGGTTAAAGTTCCTTTGAATTGTTAAATTAGCAGGAGAATTTACCTTCATTTGTATTGTTAAATCCGAAGAGGAAATGCATGACGTTTCATAATCATACATCTCCTTCGCAGCTTGCTAAAGGTTAACCGAATGAGTGAGTCTTTTCAAGGCATCATTTTTTGTTATTAAATCCATAACGTGCATTAAAATAACAAGTTTCTTGTGAATTTTATTTATTTTAGTGTTCTGTCTGACGACAGGTCCATATGAACAGGATCCTTCCATCCTTTTCTCGGACTGGGACCTGTTCTTATACGTTCTTGGCAGATGATCCAGAAGTGGTTTGCCATTGCCTTCTTCTGTGTGTGAATGGAGTAATTGTTGGGATGCCACGGAGGAAAACTCCGTGTTGCCTAGACCACGGCCTTGCCCAACACAAGTTATAAATTCGGGCACCGCCGGGAATCGAACCCGAGACCCCAGGATTACAAGGCCGGCGTTCTAACCGCTAGACCACCGTGCGGTATATCTTGTGAATATGATTTAATAATACTGAAAAGAATGAAATGTAATTCAGTCAATTTAAAGCTGTCGACATACTGTTGACATGAAGACAATATTTTTCTGTATCGAAAAACGTGCAATCATTATTTTAGTCATTTAAATCAGTGAGGTGACGGAGGTTTTTAAGCTCACTCATTATTACATTTTGCAAGGGACATTATTTCCGTGCTAATTAAATCACGTTGCCATGTAATTGACCTGTCTATATATGTGATATGGGCTTTGCGGTCAGAATGAGGTTAATATGGGACAAGGGAATGAGGAAAATGGTGGCGGAGGTACGGGGAGGAGGGCGGAAGTGTCACTTTGACAGGTATTACTGCTAGCTGATCAATTAAACCCTCAGTATGAGAGAGAGCGCGGCCGAGAGTGTGTATGATGTAGCAATGCGGTGCTCATACGCACATCAAACACAGAATACACACCACAGCTACCCCCCCCCACCACCTTCACACTCACCCCTACATTACGCAACTTGGGGTACATCCATAACAACAAACAATACGCAACCGCGTCGGACTTCGGGCCATATTAAGTTCTCGGAAAGACTGTTAAAATAAGTGAGAACATTTAAAATATTTAAATAAAACCTCCCAACAGTTAAAATGGAAGTCACCTTCAGATTATTCGCTCAATTTTCAAGAACGAGACACTAGCGACAGAATCGGTGTGGTGTACATTTCTTTAACTAGTATTCAAAAAATTATACTTAATTTCATCACGTGAGACCTCTGTAACCATTAAAAGCGGTTATCTAATAAACTCATATGCAGACGTATATGAATCCTGGACTAAAAAACTTCAAATGGAAAATAAAAACTTTCTGAACTGGATTCTCAGACATTGGCCTCCTCTCAACTTTCTGCCTGTATCATCAGTGAGATAAATCGTTGCCCTGATGATGAAGACAGTAAATACCTCTAAAACTCTGATAAATTTCTACTAGATTACACGGTACATCTACCCCGAAGACAGCCATCTTGAGACAGGAGTTCTTTTGGTGTGTCTGCTGACGTCAAGTATGTTATGGAACGTCAACTTTTAAGCAACTGTTTCGCTTAAGGTGTTGACAGCAGCTGATTGTGGGCCGTTGCGGAATGAGAGGAGTTTCTTAAATGCATAGATTCGAGACCAGGACCTTCTGGAGCCACGTACTAATCATTCCCCATTTAACTGCAACATCCGAAATTCTATTCAGGTACACCATTTCAGTCCATGTATGTGGTAAACGCTTGTAGTCGGATGACTATCTGAAAACGTAACCCTGTTGAGGAGAGTTCCTTCCGAAAGGCTGACTCACAATCTCTTACCTGGTCCAATAATTCCCCGCCGTTCATGGAACCTGAAGGTTTATTACCATATCCACAAGATCCCGCCACTGGGCCATGAATCAGCCGAATTCACTCCACAGTCTACCCCCCGCGTGGGACGATGTTTAATAAGCATTATCTTCCGCTGGACGTCGGTACCAAGTGTTTCGAACTCCTGCCTTATGTATTGGGATCGTAAACGAAAATCTACCTTCGGAAATCTGGTATCTTGATGTTCGTCACGGTTCTCCTCGGTCTCTCCAACACAAATACCAGAATAGCGCCTGAAGTTAGACCACAATCTTTTCTTTCCAAATAGTTGTCTATTAATCTTCCTATAACTCGACGCTTTTCAATAGCGTCGTTGAATAAACCATAAATAAATACATTAAAAGATCATCCTCCTGTGTTAGTTTAAGTGTGCCAAATATTCTTGTGACCTGAGGAATTCTTAACTAGAATTTTGTTTGCATTTGTCGTGCACGCTAATTCGTGCTAAATACCCTGCCCATTTTATACTGAGTAGGACGATCGTTTTAATAATAGACTATTTTACGAGTGCTAATTACGAAAGTGTTCACTGTAATGAAACTTTCTGGGTTGAATTAGACATACTTTCCATTTCACAAAACTTGTCTACAACATTTTGTCTCTGACGATACAGAGCTTCAATATTTATTGAGTATCGGTGTTACGGAGGGCTATATATTATGTGTATGGTGATCGTATAGAAGTGAGAGACACGAACTGCTGAGGTGAGGTACAGTAAGCCTGCATGTCAATGAATCAATTGGACAGATTGCTGTCGGTGCTAAAATGTGGCTACTAGCGTGGAGCTGGGTGGGGTGGGGTGTCGTAGAGAGGGGATATACATGTATACAGTGATTGAAACCCCAGATAATATTGTTGTGGATTTGTGCGAATCTGCGTATGACATTATGATCGAGCATTGCATGCGGTCTGTGATGCATTACCTCGGCACTGCAATGGAATGAGAATGAAGGGGGGTCACGGTTTTGGGGGGGTGGGTTGGGGGTTCATGAATCTCCCTACTGACATATATACGTGTTACTGTAATTGGAACTGTGTTAAAGACACATGGAATTTAAACTAAAGATCATTAACTCCCTTTGTACTAAAAACTAATAACTCATATTAACACCATTCTATTTTGCTGTAAACATAGTCAATGAAAAAAAATTGTAATGTGGGCTCTATAGAGGTTATAAAATAATTACCTAACCCCTTACGTTGAATTACAGTGAAAAAGTATAGATTTACGAATAAGTCTTCTTACTCTTAACCTTTAAAAAAACTTTGCATGTAGACAGTTACTACTTACTCTAGAATAAAATAAATATGGTTGTTCTTTTTAGAAGTAGACACATGGCCTATGGATACGGGACAATTACAGTTTGAAATAACAAATTCACCTTCAAGTACAATTTCGTATATCCTCACAGCATGCAAAATTACGTCCCCTTAACAGTATAGTACCCAAAACGTATGTTAATAGCGACTAATGTCTCGCTCCAAATTTCGTTCTGCATTTTCAACAATTATTTTGGTGGTGAAACTGTATCGATGTCTTATGAGTTGTACCCCCGTGTAGTCTGATAAGAGTCTCCCAAATTTTCACACTTCCATGCTGCCTTCATCATCAGGGTGACGAAACGTTTGTAAACTTCTATCAGCCTACACGAGGCTACAACTCAGAAGACAGCCATCCACGTACTCATCCAATCATGCTTAATAAATTTTCTTTGCAGTTCATATTATATTGGCGATAAATTTAATTTTACACTTATATTAAATTCCACAACTTTAATTATTATTTTTTATATATTTATTATTGAATAATAACTGGCGAAGAGTACAACTTATGAATGTCCTCGTAATGCAATTATCCGTATCCTCCTGTAAATTCTTCTGTCGTAAGTCAAAGGAAAACTTTAAAATGTCTAAACTGAAGTTACAGAAACATGCTTGTGTAATTAAATTATTAATCGAGATTTAAATAAACGGCCATTTTAAGAAAAACTTTGCGTGGTTCTGGAACTTTCTGATTATTTCTAGCTCACTTCTTTACATAACCAATAAAAAGACTTACATGCCATCACATTTGTAAATATTTATTTATTTAGTGTTCTGTCTGACGACAGGTCCATATGAACAGGATCCTTCCATCCTTTTCTCGGACTGGGACCTGTTCATATACGTTCTTGGCAGATGATCCAGAAGTGGTTTGCCATTGCCTTCTTCTGTGTGTGAATGGAGTAATTGTTGGGATGCCACGGAGGAAAACTCCGTGTTGCCTAGACCACGGCCTATTACACAATTATTGCCATTATTCAAACGATATAACTGAGAATGGAGAAAAATTCAACATGCACGTACGAAATGTGCGACGAATATAAATTTTTGATCTGGAAACCACAAGGGTAGAAGTAAATAAACTAAACCAAGACGTAGATGCGAGGTATTAAAATATAGTTTAGAGAAGGGGGGGTCTAAATTATGGAAGGAAATTCAGAAACTTAAAATACGGTATTTTTTTAGCTTGTGTGAACACGGCAATGAATCTGAGGATATATTAAGGCAGGGAATTTCTTGACTAGGTGAGAAACATGAACTTTTGAAGGAACGTCATGTATCCTGCAGTTAAACTCAGTTTTATTTAGTTCCAAAATTTCTGTTCGATGACGTCAGATGTGTCTGATAGAGATCTACGGCGTGTTTCACGTGTTCTTTTTGCTGTGGATTTTTGTAAGTTATTTTTTTTAGTGTTCTGTATGACGACAGGTCCATATGAACAGGATCCTTCGATCCTTTTCTCGGACTGGGACCTGTTCATATACGTTCTTGGCAGATGATCCAGAAGTGGTTTGCCGTTGCCTTCTTCTGTGTGTGAATGCCACGGAGAAACCGGGGAAGCCCCCGGAGGAAAACTCCGTGTTGCCTAGACCAAGGCCTTGCCCAACACAAGTTATAAATTCATATTATGAACAGGATCCTTCCATCCTTTTCTCGGACTGGGACCTGTTCATATACGTTCTTGGCAGATGATCCAGAAGTGGTTTGCCATTGCCTTCTTCTGTGTGTGAATGGGATGCCACGGAGAAACCGGGGAAGCCCCCGGAGGAAAACTCCGTGTTGCCTAGACCACGGTCTTGCCCAACACATGTGATATGGCAGAGTGATGCAAGATCTGACTCAAATTCGAGAGGTAACCCGGACTTATTTAAGAATTTTACTCGGCGAGTAAAAGAGAATTTTGCCTTCAAAAGAAGTTCCTCCTTCAGCTTAAAGGTACTTAACAGCCTTTTCTTAGAAAGTATCTTTGAATTTCAAAAAGGATTGTTAACATAGATAATAACTAAGAAAAATACTATTTATATTAGTTTTTAAGTTACTATAACATAATATTAATTACTGGTAAATATTTTTAATTTTTCACAGATGTTTCTTTAGTACAAGAATTGTATTAATCACATTAATGTTAGGGTAATACGTTGCACAAAAGTTTGTACCTAGAATTAGTCAATTTACATAGATCTGTGCAAACACCCTATTCGGCATTTTAAAACTTTTTGCATAGAAATAAAACTTGTTCTATGTCTCCCATTTTATTTCAGAAATAGGTTACATTTCTCCCCATCATTGGTGTCACGAATTCAAGGAGACTAACGTTTGATATACGATTTTTGGTAGGCTGTTACCTATAACGTCACCCAAAACATTCATTTTTATGACATCATATAGAAAAAATGTGAGAAATATTATAGAAGGTGAACAAGAAATTCCAAAGCATTTTCGAAGAAAAGCACCAGGTGTTGCTTGTGGAGGCCACGGGAGGGCAAACTGTTGCAAGACGTCAATTCTTTCTCACCGCCTCGTGCAGAATTGATACAGTTGCTCAGTCCCTTTAAGTGAAGTCCTAGCGGTTATAACGCTGGCCTTGTAATCCTGGGGTCTCAGGTTCGATTCCCGGCGGTGCCCGAATTTATAACTTGTGTTGGGCAAGGCCGTGGTCTAGGCAACACGGAGTTTTCCTCCGGGGGCTTCCCCGGTTTCTCCGTGGCATCCCATTCACACACAGAAGAAGGCAATGGCAAACCACTTCTGGATCATCTGCCAAGAACGTATAAGAACAGGTCCCAGTCCGAGAAAAGGATGGAAGGATCCTGTTCATATGGACCTGTCGTCAGACAGAACACTAAATAATAAAATAAGATTATATTTGCTCTATAACACTAAGAAGCTAAGAATTATTTTCAGCCCAACGAATAGTAATTATTTATTTCCCTCACAAGCATTAAGGTCACTGGCCATATCCTTTATATTACATGTAACTCCTGCTTTTTAGATAGTCTAATTGTTCTACATAGAACTTTAATAGGTGAAAGCTGGAGTACGACTCTGTCTTATCGAGCGCATTTACATCGACAGACAGACAAAAAGTCACTGTCGTTTTCATATTCAGTTTTCTGTTTTTCGTAATCATAATTTGCTCCTGAATTGTTTAAATTTTCGAAAACTTTATTCCATACAAAATAATCTCGATGGTCTGTTCTTCTTTAATGTTTTCAAGAGTTTCCATTGCATTAAGGCAGAGGTTCCCAAACTTTTATACCTTGCGCCCCCCTTAAAACATTTAATAAATTTCACGCCCCCTTCCAGAACAAGTGCAAGCAAACAGATTTGACATAAAAATTAGCTATAAGTATACATTTCTTTATAACTTAATATATATTATTCAATAAATTTAATTTAAAAACTGTAATAAAATATACGTTTCATTTCTGGATTAGTGGGATGCTCTACGATTCTGATTTCTACAGCACTGTAAGACAACTAAACTGCCTCAAATCAAGTAACGGATATTAAAAATGTTTCTCCATATTTCGTTAAAAAAACAACCCCCCCCCCAGAGGGTCGCTCCCCACACTTTGGGAACCTCTGCATTAAGGACACTGCTGTCTTCGTGTTCCTGCAAGGCAAACAAGACAATAGTCTGCTTTCAGTGTGAGCAGTATGCTAACACGTGTACTTTCAGACAGGTGCACCAATGCTGCAAATGGCATATGAACATTTTTGAACACTTCAATAAAAGCAACGTTTCCTTTGAGGACACTTTCATTAAACGCGGAAGTGTTTAGATTAATTATTTGCTTCAGTTAATTTTGCTTTAATTTATTTTGTTTAATATATGTATTAGTTGAATTTCGCCTGTTACAGGCTCTTTGCTCTGGTAAACATTTCAGCTGAGGGATCGGATCGAATTATCATTAATATTATGATTTCAGTGATAAGAAAAATACGGTTCATAAAATTAGAAGCCTGAGAGTCCCCAATAACGCTGCGATTTAAGCAGGTGATACCCTTGCTTCGTATTCGGGAGGTACTGGGTTCAGATCTTGGCCCGGAGACAGACTATGCTTATTGAAGTTTTTCGTAGTTTTTTCTGAGTTCCTCTAGGAATAGGCCCAGATGGTACCTTAAATTAGGTCAAAGCCGGTTCCTTCCACGTTCTCTGCAATTCAATTATCATTATAAAATGGGCTGATAGTCGCAAACCTCCATGCTTTAAAAATTCAATCTACGTCATACCTTCAAACCCTACTTCTTCACTATCTATTTTAATATTATTCTCTCATGTACGAACAGATTTCCTGGGTCATGAAATTTGTTCAGGTTTATGGACTACAATTTTATATGCAATTTCCACGTCACCCGAACGTGCTAAGTGTTGCGCCCATCTCATGGTCTTAATCACCTCAGTATTTAGTGAACACTAAAGCTTACTAAGTTCCTAATTGTTTAAATTCTTCCACATGCTTTAATTTTTAATTATTGTACAACATTATGTGTGCGTGTGGCGTAATGTAGCAGTTGCTTGTGAACTGGTTAAATTCGCACAGATTTGTACGTACATTTAAAGATTTTGAAATACGAAGAACATATTTAGCGTCGCGTCATATAAATTGGTACATTTGTCCCTCAACTGAAAAATAAAACAGACAGAGACGTGTCTTACACACTTTGTCAGCAGCGTCGCACTCTCTCGAGCTGCATGATGGATGATGTTTCCATTCGTATTGGGGCGAGCACTGTCACACTCGTTCCTGTTATTTATTGGTTATCGTTCCCACAATACTTGTCACCCTGGCGGTGGTGTGGGGGGGGGGATGAAGGAAGGAATAAAGGGATGAATTGGGAAGAGTCTGGAAAGAGAGGGGAGAGACCGGACTCGAGCTGGTTACCTATTGTTTTATGACACAAAAATATTGTTCTGTGGGGCAATTCTAGAGAGCTATAGTTTCTTTTAAGCGTCGTTATATTTATGGATATTCTATAGAGCTTTTTCTCTTCTGGATCAGGGTGCTATTTTGTATATTATCCTGCTCTTCTTAATTGTTTTCCTTTGAACTGTTTTTTTTAAAGTTTATAACAATTTGTATTAATCAGCTAAGTTAATCGATGATTTTACATTGACATTTGCAGGTACGTTTATAATGCTTAAAATATTTAGTTTGGATAACTTTTTTTACACATAAACAAATTAGCTAAAGACAAGATTTTTGAAGAACTGTGACATTTTAAAATCGAGTGGAGAATCCGATAAAATTTTGTAATAATTTGGACATTTGTCTGCTTTGTTTTGTATATTACACTTTCATCTCACATTAGAATTAGGCAAATACGAGGTGCGATCGAAAGGTTTCAAGACTGCGCTTATAAAAACCCGTACACTTATCTCAGGTATTAAATTCATCCATCACCCTCGAAGTAGTTCCCCTGGGAGTGAACACAACGATCCCAGCGCCGCTGCCAAGCCTGGAAGCATCCCGGGAAATCTTTCTTTGTCAGCCTGTCAAGCACCATCTGCGATTCTGCCTGAATCTCTTCTATCGTCTCAAATCTCCTTCCCTTTAGCTGAATTTTCATCTTGGGGAAGAGGAAGAAGTCACACGGAGCTAAATCCGGCGAATAAGGAGGGTGCAGGATGACGGCCATGGTGTTTGAGGCCAAAAACTGCCGAACTTTGAGGGCGGTGTGCGCTGGCGCGTTGTCATGATGCGTCGCATGTGGAGTTCTTCCTTTAGAATCAGCTGACAGGTCCCATAGCCTATCCCAACAATGTCGCACGAGTCGTTGATGGTACGACGTCGATCTTCGTGAATGGCCTGTCGAATCTTCGTAACATTTTCGGGCGTTGTGCTCGAAGATGGTCGTCCAGAACGCTCGTCATCCGGTTCGCCCTCTATTGACACAGTCTTGAAACTTTCCGATCGCACCTCGTACAATCCACCTATTCATGAACCTCTCCATCCGTTCTTCCATTCACCCACTCAATCTTTTATCTTCTTATACAAACATAAATTTAGATAAGGGAGGTTGTGGTCATATATATGGTACTCCAGAACCAGGAATTCAAATGTCGGGTTAAAATTCGTCCTTGGCGTAGATGTACGTATACATATCACTGAAGTATACACATTTTAAAATAGAATCAGTACGAAAAGGACTGAGCTATGAGTAAATTCTTTATGTATATATCACATTAGTTAAGTGATGGACGCCAAACTCAGCACGTGATGGTAGAACGGGGCTGAACTGTTAAATAAGCGTAAGAGACATAACTTCTAATTTATTTTACCATTGAACAAATAAATGAACTGTCGGATGAACCGATGTTTGCAGATAACAGTGCAAAACTAACTATTAAGAAGTACAGATGAGATGAAACCAACCATTTTGTAGGAAAATGTAGGTTCTCCCCTTATATTATCACATGCCTGAATTATTATTGAACAGAGGTAGGAACTGAAGTGAGGACAAAATAAACTAGAATAAGTTAAAAAGGAATGTAATATATAGAAAGTGAAGACGGAAAGGAAACCAAGCTCCATCCTTATCGCCCAATAATAAATGGAGAAGAAATAAT
>NW_019059724.1:1313800-1336279 GCF_000696155.1 Zootermopsis nevadensis | reverse complement strand
GTCAAATCACAATAAAATTCCTATTAAATATTAAAATATTACCATAATTAACATATAAATATTTAAAATATATTAAATGATATTCTCTATCGAAATGTTCGATTTACATTAGAATATCACTTTTTACACGACATGTTTCAGTTCTAAAAGAACCATCTTCAGGTGTATAAAATTATATAAACTTAAATATAATTTCTTAAATGCAACTTTTTAGTCAGATGTTTATCAGATTTCAAATTTCAAATGATGTTTTCTTCCAGATTTTATTGTATTTTTAATATCGTATTCGAAGTTGTTCTGTATGTACGTAGTGATATTCTAATGTAAATCGAACATTTCGATAGAGAATATCATTTAACATATTTTTAAATATTTAAATGTTAATTATGGTAATATTTTAATATTTAATAGGAATTTTATTGTGATTAGACTGACAAGATTTAAACAAACAAAAGAGGATGTTTAAAAAAAATTGTTCTGAGAAAAACTTTGCATCTAGGAGAGAGGAAATACCAGGAAGGTAGGTACTGGTAAACTTGATAAATTTTACTCCACATAATATAATATTATGGTGATAAAATCTAAAAATAAGTTTAATTTATTTATTTTCTTAACTAAAATATCAGTAGATCAAACCGCATTGCAGCATCCCTCTATATACCTCCACCCTCGCAGCTTAAGGAGCCATCTGTCAACATGTGACATTATTTATGTACCTTTAAGCATTATAATAAGATCCGATACAGCTCCGTGCAATTTTGTTTCCACAAACTGTACAGACAACTTCCAGAAATATTAAGTAACAAAAATACGAAACACTATCAATTCTGCGTTAACAAATAAACCTACTCACGTAACAAGTCACGCGGGGAGGTAGATAGTTAGTTGGGGTCAGCGTTCCTTAACCACGCAGTTTTTGGTATCTTCTCGGTGGAGCCAAAGAAAATTCCAAAAAAAACTCGGTCAAAATAACTGGTGTCCATGCCTGGACCTGGTACCTCGCGAATACGAAGATGGCGTGACAATTTCTCGCATGCTACGAGATATTACTCTGGACTAGCTGAGCTTACTTCTAGCGTCTAGAGCAGTGCAATGTTTGGAGCACATGGGCTTCGTGGATAAACTTTAGTCTCTTCCAATTTTAATCTGAAACACCAATGAGAATTCTGGAGGGATAAGGCTGAATGAATTTATTTTGCTCGCGTACTGACTGGCATGGAGAGGCTGACACAGCTGAGGTTGCCTACCTACCCTCTGCATAGTGGCGCCGCTGCCAGCGTGTGACGGTTTTCGTAACTATGACATATTTTGTTAAGCCGATACCCACAGTACAACTGCAAAACTAATCACAAAAATTGTGCGTTTCTTTACGTAGTCCACGGAATAAACTCGTACTCTTTTCCACATGATTCTCGCTGTAAGCGTAAGCCAGTTAATCGTGAAGTGTGGTGTTTTCTTTGCGGTACGGACTGGATTATTAAATGCTATTTAGACGTCCTTCGGCCTCAAAGGTCTAATAAAAGCTTGATGTTCGCAACTGCGTAAAAATCAGATCAATTTTTTTACATAATAAACTTCATAAACAATGTAAAGAATAGTATAAATCTTTAAAAGTAAGTAGAAAGTAAAGCTGTCTCACTATACGCCAAATACGCGCTTGGGGGGAGAGGCTGTGTAGCTCCTACTTACTCTTAACTTTGACACTAGGTGGGGTTGAGTCACTAGCGTCACGACCCGGCCGCAATTTACCTCCGGGAAGGAAAGGACCTCGTTATCGATTGAACAGAAGGAATCTCTTTAATTACACATGAAAGCCATCATAAAATGTTAGTACTAAATACATAACGAGATATTTTATATTATTTGCAGTTTTTAACGTCATATTATGATAAGTCTTATAACGCGAAACAAATTGCTTTATGCATTAAATTATATGCGATGGCCTGATAATCAAACAGGAATAAATAATTCCTCAGAAACCATACGGCCTGGCGGACGGAAACACGTAGGCAGGAGAATTTTAGCCTGAACTGAATAAACTCAGGTGGACTAAAGCATAATGTTTGGATTCGACAGATAATAGCTAAACGTAAAAATCAATCATATGTACGTAAGAGAGCCAGTCCGTCACTGCAGTCTTCCACTGTGCATTAGGCAACGGACCTGCAATGGAATGAACCTGCGGTCTGTTCGTCCATGAATATGTAAATCCTTCCGCCACGTCCAGCCAGATGCAGCTACTGAACGACCATCCCCTTAATTTCCACCGTCCATGAACCGAAGACCAAATCGTCCATTCCCGCTACCCCGTCTTCCGCCACCGATCCTTGGACGCTTCGTTGTACACTTCCTTGATTGAACGGCCTTCGAACGGATGGCGTTGAAAACTGCGCACACAGAAACACGCGAGGCGTCGTCCTCGAATGATCTGAGCTGCTCCCGGATTTCGTCGCAAATGGGGACAACGGACTCGAGGTTGGGCAGTCAAGGATTATCACAACGCATTTTATGGGGGAAAAAAGGATCTCATGTCAATATGTCCTCATGTTTTATCTCACGTTAGAAGTCTGCCAAGTGTTGGTTGTCATCAGTCAGATGTAATTCAGCTGAACGGCTTTCACTCAAAAATGTTTCGACTGAAATCTGTAACACCATTTTCACTACCTTAAACTCTTTGTTCATTAATCATTTTCTACGGCTTCAGTTGATATAAAAGACGTTTCGGCAAAGCTTAACTTCGTTCTTTGCACAACGTCATGAAGAAGACGTTTGGAGTAGCGGAGAAACAGCACTGCACATTAGTAGTCTAATCTCGATATTAGATGGAGTTGAATATTTGGCTTCACGCTGCGGCCTCAGTACACGATAATTTCGCCTTGTATATTTATTTTTACGATAAAATTAAACAGCAGTTACGACTTTTGAAAATAAATCGAAAATTATTGCCGATTTTGAAACTAGAAATCGAGAAATGAATATCGGACGTGGATTGGAAATGCAGCCTAAAACAGTAGAACGACTGTAGTTTATAAAATATTGTTTTATTCTTTAAAATGATGGATAATAAACACCCTTCAACTTCTAAACATAATTTTCTTTAATAACATTATTATAATATTAAATGATTTTGTAAAATATAATTATATGCATCCCTGTGTCTACAAAACGTATGTGTTATTAAAATTACGTGCTTATATGACGTCAAGAATGAGTTTGTTCCTGAATTATGTGATTTCCTCAAGACAAAGACTACTACGGTAACCAGTCAATGCGGCTGATTGCCCAAGAAGATTTTATTGATTGTACTCGCAGCGAAAGTCTCAAATCCTATAAAGGCTTTAATATTTTCCTACTCGTGATCCACTTATCGATAGAATTTTTAAGGAACTAATCAACGCACTGCATCAGCCTATTATTGTTCACTCACTCATTACGTGGATTTCTTCAGTTTTTCCAGGCGCAGACGGAGTGATAAATGTAACTGAAAGTATTAAACAGCGAAGACTAACTGTTTATGGTTTGATTACGTTTAAAAGCCTTAGTTATCAGTGGCGGCTACTAAATTAGTTTGCTTGGGGCAGTGAAATTGTATCATAGTTGATATCGGACGCAGTTATGCTTAACCTAGGCCAGAACAAAATACAGTCTATAGATGGCATGACAATTCACAGAATAAGATTCTAACTCGACGTCTCAAAATGCGAAGAAAAAAGTACCTTCAGTTGCAGCCTCGTCGCCCGGTTAAATGAAGAAGTGCCCCGTGAAGGAGGCAGTCTGAGGTTTTGGGGAGAGGAGAGGTGAAGAAGTGAGGGCTATGGAGATAAATAAAAACTTGCTATATACACGGACGCTCCATGTCTTAAAACGAAGGTATCTGTATTAAAACGAGAAAAAATAAATTATAATAAAATTCAGAGAGCCACGGTGGTCTAGCGGTTAGAACGCTGGCCTTGTAATCCTGGGGTCTCGGGTTCGATTCCCGGCGGTGCCTGAATTTATAACTTGTGTTGGGCAAGGCCGTGGTCTAGGCAACACGGAGTTTTCCTCCGTGGCATCCCAACAATTACTCCATTCACACACAGAAGAAGGCAATGGCAAACCACTTCTGGATCATCTGCCAAGAACGTATATGAACAGGTCCCAGTCCGAGAAAAGGATGGAAGGATCCAGTTCATATGGACCTGTCGTCAGACAGAACACTAAATAATAAAATAATAAAATTCAGCAAGTCAGGTAAATAAGCATTTAACATATTTCTATCCATTAAGAAGAGTCTTTTGCTACCCTTAATCTTTCATTAAGGAGCACCTATATTCGTGAATTTGCTGTGATAAGAAGCCAAGTCTCTTCCTAACTACAACAGAGAACTGATTTCAAGGTCAACACTTTAACACACAGCAGCTCAGTCAATACTATGACTAGATGACAGACGGACATCCCTCGTGTTCCTCTTCACTTCCCCATACGCCTAACTTTTTGTGTTGTATTTCTCATCGCATTTCTTATATCTTCCCGCTCCATATCAAGTACTGTTTCTGAAAGCGAAAAATTCATTAGCCATTTCGTGTTGTTAAAATTACTTAAACATTCATGCTCATAACGTTGGCAACATTGGTACAGGAACCTCGGATTCTTGAACTCCACCAATGCCGAACGAAGGCGTCGTGTTAGAAAAATAGGGCACGAGACGACGACTGCTGTAATCCACTCAGATCTTCGTAATGAAATTGCTTCTTTCCGTAATTATATGGCACCAATGAGACTGATGTGACGACCGTGTCCTGTCCGGATTCAAAACTCAGTCACAATAGAGAGCAGGGCGTCTTTCCCACTAATCAATAAGCAGACAGACCTGACACGTCTTGTTTAAAAACACGAGAACAGAGAGGCGAGTCTGACGAGTGGGAATTAGACAAAACTATCTCCTTCTCTGTCATAAACGTATAAGCTTACTATACAACTTAGTAGCTCCAGCGGATGCTAGAACCCAAAATCAATCCATCCGTACCTTCCAATGGGTTACCATGGAGATGCTGGGTCCATTTAGTAAATTATCTATCTATATAGGCAATACGAGATCAATAGAGACAAGATGTGAAGGCTTCGGGAGGAAGAGGGCTGTGAAGGGTGTAGCCTACATGAAGGGGTTTAATTAGAGGGGAGAGAAGCCAATAGATAGGGGAACTGAGGGGGAGGGGGAGAAAGAAGAGAAGGGATTGGAGTGTTGCGGAGGGAGATGTATTGAGAAGCCGAAGGACGATTCCAAGTTCGTGAACAGATTTACAGAGTGAAATGACATTTCAGTCTTACCGACAGAATCAATAATCACGATGTCACGAAAACGTATTGTTCTGTTTGTCGACGGACATGGTCTTATGGCAGACGACGCCTCACAACTGCGTAGATAAAGACGGATTACAGGAATAGCGATCTGGGAAGACCGTGGTCTGAAGGCACTATAGAATCATTTTCTGGGAGAGACCAAGTCCACATTCTCTCGTCCTATTTAATATTATTATTATTATTAGTGTTCTGTCTGACGACAGGTCCATATGAACAGGATCCTTCCATCCTTTTCTCGGACTGGGACCTGTTCATATACGTTCTTGGCAGATGATCCAGAAGTGATTTGCCATTGCCTTCTTCTGTGTGTGAACGAAGTAATTGTTGGGATGCCACGGAGGAAAATTTTTTTTATTTATTTAGTGTTCTGTCTGACGACAGGTCCATATGAACAGGATCCTTCCCTCCTTTTCTCGGACTGGGACCTGTTCATATACGTTCTTGGCAGATGATCCAGAAGTGGTTTGCCATTGCCTTCTTCTGTGTGTGAATGGAGTAATTGTTGTGATGCCACGGAGGAAAACTCCGTGTTGCCTAGACCACGGCCTTGCCCAACACAAGTTATAACCTACTTAATATACATTTTAATAATTTCCTTCCATCTACTGCATATATCTGCCATGAGGCCTTTTTCCCTCCAGTTTGTTCGATGAAATTCAGAATGTTTCTCGCTGGCTACTAAGACATTTCTTAACTCTGTTGGCACACCTGATAATGAAACTGCAATTTGGAGACGGAATTGTTAGGCTGCTTGCACTGTGTTTCCCGGCTGTTGTGGATAATTATTTAGTAACCTAACCTAACCTAACCCTATTCTGTTACACTTAACAGTGTCGGCCATTTGTAGCACTTGCCTCGGGCGGTTCTGAGCTGCATCGTTATATGTTATGTAATCTTTTCGAGTTATTTAGCGAATGAACGAGGGAGATGGTCAAATCAGAACCTTAACAAGAGAGAGAGAGAGAATTATGGAAAGTTTTGGTAATCTCATACCCAACACCCCTTTGCTGTAAGGAAGGGATAAAGCCATCATTCAAGTTTGTGGTTTTGGGAAAATGGTTGGAGTAGATACAGAAGAGGAGGTACAGAGTCCAACGAAGTGGGGTTGTGGGGGGGGGGGGGAAGAGAAAATCGGATTTTGATATTCAGGGATTATTCTTCCAGTTATGCAGGGAAATTTCGTGAGCAGATGTGTTTTATTTGCTTCTGAAATACGCGTGTATATGTATATATATATATGTGTTTAGATATAGATTTGTAGGAAATAACGCTAACGGGCTGAAAAAGATATGAGCGCGTTCTACGGCGTAGATCTGAATACAGTACTGCCCTTTTATCATTATAATGACTGCGCTGTCCGGAGGCCAGCGAACTGATTTTGCAGTCACCGAGTCTTGTAATAAAATATTTTATGCGTCTCTTAACAAAGTCAATAAAAGAAAAGTACAATACGAAGGTCTGCCTGTCCGTCCGCATGTTTTACCTCCGAAACAATACAACGGAATTCGATTAAATTTACTATTGGTGGTGTACACTAAAAGTTATAGAGGAACTTAATTTTTATTCATATAGGTTGAATACAACCCCTCTTAAAGCGAACTTTATAAATTTCCTTAAAATTAGCTAAAATTATTTTCAAAGTGATATATGTCATAGCATACCTACGGATCTATTTGTATCAAAGTACGTACGTTACTGACCTTGATGTTCATATCGCATACATAAATATATTGTAAATTTAATGTAATTAATGACGTCATTTCACGTAACAAATTTACATGTCTCTTTACTCATTAAACAACGACCGAATCCCCCAAAAAATACCCAAAGTTTTTTATGAACTCAATGGAGCAGATTCCTTCCCGATACGATTCAGTAGCTCGGCTTACTGAGATGTTAGTCACATCAGTCCAATCCGCACTCCCTTGCCTTATTTTCTTAAGGTTCAATTTAATATTTTCTGGCATCCACTCTGACGTTTTTCAACTGGTATTTTCTTTTTAGGTATTCCAACCAACATTTTCAAAGCACTTAATATTCCCCATAAATTCTATATGGCCTGCCGATCTTATCCTCCTTGGATCTGTCATCCTAATAACATTTGGTGAAGAGTGCATATTGTGAATACCCTTCTTATGCATTGTTCTGAAGTCCTCTGCGACGTCATGGATCATACAAATTAGTTAGTTAGTTAGAATGATCCATGACATGGCAGGGGACATCACTTCAGAAGGCAAAGACGTTGTCCTACGTTCTGAATACCACGCCATGAGAGTGAATCATTAGATTCACGCTTCGTCCACTTTATCTTGGCGTAAAATACCTCTGACGCCCAGTAGATTGACCCCTGGGTCAGTCCGGATTTTCTGAACAGAAGATTACTGATCCTTCTGGGAATTAAACTCCGTTTATCTAATGCATTGTAAGCCTCCTTACTAGGATTATATTAACCATTGACAAGGTGTAGTGAAGAATGATAAGTTCTCTGTGATATATTGAAATCTGCATTTCCTTAAGTTGGCCGTCTTCTGGGTTGTTGCGCTGTATAGTCTGGTAAAAGCTTACCAACGTCTTTTCGTCCTGATGATGGAGGCAGCAAGGATCTCTGAAACGTTGGTAGACTTCTATCAGACTACATAGCTCTACAACCCAGAAGAAAGTCATCTTCGAAAACAATTACGTTATAAGGAGCGTCATAATTGATCTCATATTCGAGTATTTCTGTTGTATGATTTTATGAAATAATTACACTCTTGTTCTCGTCCCCCAGCTCAGTTACTTGACGTCTAACTTACCTACGCTACAGAACGTACGTACTTTGACGCTTCAGGCGTCATACGCATTTTGGCGTACCGCTAAACAACAGTAGTATAACAACTCGACAAAGACATCGAAGATATAACTTGACAAATTTTGAATAATCGATACCAATTTTTTTTTACGTAAATACGTCTATAATTTCGGGTCAGTGTCATTCGGCAAAAAGTGAAACGAAAAAGTGTAACAATGGTTACCTAGGGAACGTCGTCTGTTTACTCGGCATTGTTGTTACCTATAAAACATTTCATTACATTACCTTACCTTACCTTACATTACTTTACATTACATTCAGCTACCACAGACCCATCTTAAGCGTAACTAATTCAAGTTAAATAAGCAAAGTCTTAATCAAACTTATCTCAATTGTAAAGCATGTATAAAGGAAATATTTAGAATAAAGCCAATATATAAACTTCCTTTCCGTATAGACGTATTTACGTCAAATTCTCCGGAACCGTGGTTCCACTGTAACTTTTTGTGTGTAGTGTGTGGTGTTCTGGTCTTTGAGTATGAGTCTTTTAAATTATTTAATTGAATACAAAACACTCTGTTAGGTATTCATTATTCTTTTGTCTTATGGACAGTCCATAAATATCTGTCGCTACAATGCGACCGGAGGACCCATTATTGAAACAATTTTTGACGCAACAATTGGACCTCTATTAACATTAGTGCAGGAAATACCTAAGGTATGTGTTATTAGAAATTAAACAATGACCTGGGTCAGCATTAGTGTCCAAATGACCTCAGGATAACAGTGCAAGGCTCAACACTTACTCTGAATCATGTGAGTGCAATAAGGACCTAAGCGAGAAGCCGTGAAGAACAACTTTGAAATATCAGTGTAATCCAAATAGCAAAACTTTCCAGTCTTGTTTTGACAAAGGACAGTGGATTTTATTTATTCTTGCTTTCGAACCCCAAGGGCCAATTCCTTACATGTCCGCCTCTTACCCCACTGAGTGAAATATTCTAGACAATCTCGGGTGCTGGAGGGGTGGTCAATCTTGTCAGTTGGTCGACTAAGTTAGTCAGATCAGCTTATTTGTCTTTCCTAACGTTCCCACCCCATTCTCTTTCTGTCCCCTGCCCTCATCGTTTTCTTTTCTTTAACATTTTTACTGTACAGGGATTTTCAACGTAGTAAACCGCATATCCTACGATTTTCTTACAATGATCATGACATGCAGACATATGTCCAGCAGGTTAACATCACCACAGCACAAATTCTGTGACCACTTTTTTCAGTCTATAATCAGAAAATAATAATAACGATCTCACTGACAAGTCTTCAGGTACGTCAGTAAAATTGCCTAAACACAGTAACAAAGAATTACATTTTTTAATAATAACTAAATCCGTGGATCAACAAAATCCTTCTTGAGAATGGTAACCTTTCAGTTGATCATAAAATCCACCTGCCTTTATGGAACACGAATTTTCGTTATTGTGTTTATAAAATCTGACCATCTGTTTCTATCCTAAATCAGTTCCACATAATCAACAATTTCATTCGAGATATTTAAAATATATTTTAATATTAGTCTGCCATCTACAATAAGGTCTTTGAACTGGTCTCTTTCTTTCACGTTTACCGACTAAAATTTTGCATGCGTGCTTTATCAAGTTAAGGGTGCACATTGTCCAACTTTCTCGTTCCTCTAATACTTTCTTTTTCTGAGGTACAAAAATTGTCTTCGGCACTTTGTTTTCAAACACCCTTAATGTATTTGGAGTTGAAACCAAGTTTCACACATGTAAAACATGAGGCTGTCATACTGGATTAAATATTACTTAAAATGCATAATATTATCATAAAAACTATATTAAACATTGAAAAAAAAAAGTATTTTTAACATCCCATCAGCTCTAATTAGACGTTAAATCTACACATTTAACTACACTCACGAAATGTTACAACGTCAGTGAGATTTTGATACGTCGATATCTTTTGTGTTACTTTATATCCCTTACACACTATGCCTTTTATAAGTCATAATTAATTTCAATATAACATATTTCATGGTATTCATTATTCATTTTTCAATGTGTTTTAAATATTCATATAAAATGTTATTCATGTCTCAAAATAATAATAATGAGTATAACTACAACCTAAATACAAAGAGTAATATGATCTTGCTTATATAAGATACATAAAAATATTACATATATGAATATGTACGCACTTGAACAGCTAAACAGTGCGTGGTTCAACGTGCCGTGTGACTCTGAACTACGTATATTTGACCTCTGTTAAGCTCGACACTTTTGAGAAACAATGTCATAAGTACCACATTTATCCTAACTCTTTATACGTGTCCTGTCTATTTGCCTCATTGTCGTACCGTCTCAACGCTTTTTCCAGAAGCTGGCGGACGATGAAATAGACTTACATTTTTTATTTAGAAGTTTCAACTTAAGAAAGACGCAGTGACTCTCTCACATGGGAAATGGAGCGACACATTTGTATGTACCACGGGGGCAAAACAAATGAGAATCGCCACTGTGTGTTTGTCACTCTCAGGAGATACGAGACGTAACGTTGAGATGCTACAAAAGAGTGTAAAATGGCAGGTTTGTGTCCAGTTTACGTCAATACCAGGCGTCTAACAATTCTCATACCAGTCACCCATTACACACGTCGTTTGGAAGCATTTAATATCCCAACGTGGTTTATTTTATATGTGCAAGAAACTTGTACCGACATGTCCCAAAATTTGAATATATTTGTAGTTCTGAACAGTGGTATTTAACCTTTTTTTGTTCGCGTACCCCCCAGATATAATTTCTCTTCAACTTTGTACCCCCAAAGCTGCTGGTGTATAATTCAAGATATACATAGTATATAATCTACATCTAAAATAAATTACATGACTGATTATTCAGTGTTTATCATAAAATAATATATATTTTTTTAAATTTCACGTACTCCCTAAGATGTCTTCGCGTACCCCAGGTTGAATATCACTGGTTCTGAACAAGGATTTAAGGATTCTTGAAGCTTAATTCACTTCTTCACATATCCTTAAAGAGTGGTGCCTGAGTACAAAAGTAACGTTTCTTCATTCTTCACATTATGTATTAAATGTGTTCATGTCAAAGAATGTAGTTAATTGCCCAAAGTATCAGCAGATTAAGAGTATAGAAACTTCGAAATTGTCAATTGTAAATAGATGAACAGCACACTTAACTGCATAATTCAGTTTTTGAATCAAACCTTCTTATATTCAAAGACGTAAGTATTGGAGTCGAAGGATGTTTATATTTAGAATGCACCCTGTATTTTATATAGCATCTCTTGCTTCCAGTATTTTCGTAATGTTTCGGTTTACGAACGGAAAACAAAATCCCCAAAATTCTTACGTTGAAACTGGCATGAAAGAATTCTGAGAAATCCCCAAAATTCTTACGTTGAAACTGACATCAAAGAATTCTGAGCGTTTCGTTTCATATTCGAAATTGTCAATAAAGCCTGTATAAAGAGTTCTGGAGGCTGATACAGCACTTCTCGATATCACAGTATCTCCATTTATGAACATGCACACGAAAGATTTCTGTTACGGATCTGACTTTAGTAAGAACGCCAGTATCACGCATGACATCGAAAAAAATATATCATACCATCTTCTTTTATTTTCAAGCCAATATGTGGAAATAGAGAAGGATATTAGTTGTGAAGAAGAGGATGGGAGGTTTGGGAGGTGAAGGAGGGGGGGTTTTGAAGTGTGCGTGTGCAGGGGATGGTAGGGGAAATTCCTTGACATTCGTAATAACTGTCAACTTCGGAGATATCCAACAGCCAAGCTAGTTTCCCTGTATCTAGATTTCTCTTTCAAAACCCTCCCCATCTACACAGCTCCACCCTTAGATTTATATCTATATATATTCACAATACACCATATAGGACGCTAGATGTCGTCATCCACAGTCAAGAGGCAGCAAACAGTTTGGGAATATTTTGCATACCACGTCAAAACTAACATATGATTTGTGGCCTCCACGTCATTTCGTTCGGGACTCGAATCCTCGAGTTGGCTTCTATTCCCCTCTGCTCTTTATCCTCTCTATTCTTCGCCATAAACTCCCTATATGTCTTCTTATGTGAAGCATTTCAAGCGAAGAACCGACCATGTGCACAGACTACTATAAACACGTAAAATAATACCTACATTCGAGTAATCATTCAACATTATATATTTTGAAAGCATACGTATAATAAATCATCACGTTATGATAAATAAATTTTCTTATAACAATTTAAAAATTATAAACATATTAAAATTAATGCCCAAATTTTATATCAGTCGTGTTTGTTGTCACTTAGACATTCATTTGAGCAAGCAGAGAATCCGTTTTAAATTGGATGCTGATTGATTTATTAATGACGTTGTATAAACTCTTAGGATCAGTAGATTTTTAACGCAAATAAAATAAAAGCTTTTTAAATCTAGCAGTTTTATAACAACTGAGAAGCTGAATTAAAAAGTAAAATATTGGATGAACTGCTTTATTTCTGAGTTCTTCTGTAGCTACTGGATGATTCAAAATAATATTTTAGCCTGTTTTAATAAGGTTTGTAAGATTCAAGGTAAAATTAGAACCCATAACCCTTTGGAATTATTGTAGCCTTTACAACTGAGCAGACTCATTGGCGTGTTTCAATGCGGAGTAAACAGAATTTGGAAACTTTACTTGCTATTTTTTCATCATTAATTCATCTAATTCATAACATATGTTTGCAAACAAAATATTCCGAATAATTTTCCTGGATTGTGATATATTTTAGGACATCTTATCTGAAGATCCCTTGTTCTCCGCCTTATCTACATTCTGTTTTCAACATTGTTCCCAAACAAACAAAAAAATCTTTCGTGTTTAATCCCCAACAGTATCATATTCTCGAAGAAGAAGTACTTGAAAGAATCAGACGGAAACAGAAAATATTAGGGAATAAACTATAAAATATTATATATTGCCATATTCCTGCTCTTTGTCTTTTCATCATTTATGCATGCAAAAATCGAGAATGGGTAGATGAAATAGGTGGTTGTTAGAATATAGAAAATATATAGACAATACGAATGGGTGAAAGGACGGAGAATGGGGGAGACGATGTGTGCGCCCCAATCCATGAGCTATTCTTATATGTATTTTTATTATGCATGGCGTCCATATATACACTTTCCCAATATAATATAGTACCATAGGCATTTTATTCACCTCGGCTTCCGCCCTCAGCATTCCCCGCCACTTTGCATCCAGTCTACGTCACTTAAATTGATATGCATGGTTGTATATTTTTAATGGCTGAGGCCAATAGACGATGGTTATAAAGTTCTTTAGATGCCGCAGAGCCCGTGAAAGCTTTGGTATTTTTGTGAATAAGAAATCGCAATAAATGTTATCAGAATAAGAAAGCAGCAGACGAAAGTCTAGGATGTTATTTTTGATTCAACTGAGGATATACTGTAAATGCAATATTTGTTCCTTTCTGAAATATTTGCATCATCTGCAATAAATCTACGTGAATTCTTCAGTATCGGGTGTATTCGAACTACAATTAAAATAAACTAGCTCCGTTGTAACAGAGAATATTTTAAATATTTAAATGTTAATTGTAATAATATTTTAATATTTAATAATAATATTTTATTGTGATTAGACTGATAAAAATTGGACAAATATATATGCAACACAATATGACGCAACATTATCATCTCAGAGAATCGAAAGTCTAACGCCGCTAACATCAAAGTCCGCCCTGGACACGATTCTGAGAAACTTCCAAAAATATCGTAATTTTTCAGTCTACTTTATCAAGATACATCTTGTATTTTCATGGTGGCAGTTTTCCAAAAAGTTATGCTCGTCTAAAATTCTGCACGAATTCCTTCACATGCAAATTCGAACCATTTATATCACATTAATTTCATTGTCCTAACAACACTAGACGTTCTGTACAAGACGTTTTACGAACGTAACATGTATTTTTGTTACGTCCAAACAGTGGCTTTATTATCAAAGGAAAACATTTATCATTTCATAAAATTATACTATAATCTTTCTCTATGTGTACAGGTCGATCGTTAAGTAACAAACAGTAACAAAAAAATGATATACATTTTGAAAAGTACTGTCAACTATAAACACTATTACGAATGCCCTAGTGTATGAAATATAATCACTAATTTTCATAATCCGTGTCCAATGTTAGCGGCACACGCAACAGAGATAATGAAAACAGTGTACAGATACTAAAATTATTTTATTTTCTTTAAGAAAAAGTGATAGGGGAACCACGGTTCCGGAGAATTTGACGTAAATACGTCTATACGGAAAGGAAGTTTATATATTGGCTTTATTCTAAATATTTCCTTTATACATGCTTTACAATTGAGTAAAGTTTGATTAAGACATTGCTTATTTAACTTGAATTAGTTACGCTTAAGATGGGTCTGTGGTAGATGAATGTAATGTAAAGTAATGTAAGGTAAGGTAAGGTAATGAAATGTTTTATAGGTAACAACAATGCCGAGTAAACAAATGACGTTTCCATGGTAACAATAATTCCGAGTAAATAGATGTTTCTTAGGTAATCATTATTGTTGATTTGTTGATAAACAGATGACGTTTCCTAGGTAACATAACAATGAAGTTACACTTTTTCGTAACACATTTTTGCCGAATGACACTGACCCCAAAATATAGACGTATTTACGTCAAAAAATCCGAAATATTCAGTGAATTGTTATTAAAACCTCCAGCACTTGTAATTTAATGCTAAGATATTTTAAAAACAACAATAATAATAATAATATAATAATGATCTTCTGTTAGGATTATACAGTAAACTACTTATTTTTTATTCTTCCAATTTTACTAGTCTAGCAGCGCACTGAGTATTTTTTACCACTGAAAAAATTTCGCTACAGTTGACTGAAGAATGAATTTATTTACTTGATCGTGTTTGCAATGATTTCGGTTTTTAAATTCATTTCCTGTAAAATTTGATCCCTGGGAAACAGACACTTAAAACCAGAGTTGTTTAGTTTGTCTGTGGTTAAATTTACTCTTTGATGTTTCGAAATCCCCTTTCCCCTCGTTTTCAACGGAATCCAAACGAGGCAATTTACGTTATTATTTTTCATGTGATGGAAATGGTATTAGTGTCTTTAATACTGCAGTAACAGCGGTAGGCCTTTTGTATTACGGCCCCGCCATCTTTTTTGTATCAGAAGTAGCTAGAAAATAAACACAGTCAATACATCGTGTCAACAGACACAGAAGTATATTTTATTACCTTGATTTTTACATTCAGCCAATGCTTCAATGGTTTCAAATGACTTTTTTTCTGTTTTTTTTACCATCCTTCACACTCACCCTACCGGAAAGTTAACCACAATCCATCACTATGGATTTCCAGCAAAACATTTTAGTCTCATATATGGGTTAATAATGAAGTAATCTGTTTTGTAACGTACTATTGATACAGCGATGGGGGTTGTTTTGGAGGGTGGTGAGTGGTTGAAAGGGGAATTTTGTGTATGCTACAGTACTGTATGTGATGATTAGTCGTATTGTGTATGTAAAATGTTGGACTGAGAGGGTGGATTCAGGGATATGTGAAGTGGACTGAGGAGAAATGGTTTGTGTGTGAGGTGAGTTTGGAGGGTGTTAATTAATTGGTGCCTGGGATTGGATTTATGCACATGTGTGAGAGAGAGTGGTCTCGGTGGAGTGAGGATAGTCGACATGAAGTTGTATATATATATATGTGTTATGGGGGTAAAAAAAGAGATGTTCATGAGAATTAAAAAGAGAAAATGTGTGTTTAACAGGTTGTTTTTTTTTAAACCTCTCTCCCATTTCTGTCCAATATTTCTGTATTCTCTTTAACATTGTTTTCTAGTTTTATTTTCAGATCAGTGGTTCTGGAACAAGATGACAGTTATCGTTCGGAAATTTCGCTACCTCAATGCGTTATAAGTGATTGACGATTAATTAATGCTTCATACAATTTTACTTACACAGTATTTGTCTGCGACTAATCAAAAATATCAACACATCCTAAAAATACTTTCGCATTTAAATATAGTGAATATTTACCGAGTTATTCACTGTAAAATCAGTAAAAACAAATATGAAAAGAAAAGCGTAGATTGTCAGTTTAAATTATTTGTTAAACAAAGTAACTGAACACATTTTAGAACATGCAACATTAATTTAATTGCTCGTGTAGGAATTATATGGCTTAAACCAGGTGCCTGCCTATGTTAATCATGTTATTTTATACGAGAAAATACATATACACGTGGGACTACCAGAAATAATAAATTAGACATTTTCGTATAACTGATGAGAAAACTAGTCTTAGGGAATATAACGAAATTTCTAAACACAACAAAAAAACCAAATCAGTAATAGACGTATGTAAACCGGTTACTTACAAGAAATAATTTTACAGCGTTTAAAAATTAATTTAGATTATCCGATAAGAGCCTTAAATGTAGAGACGTCACAATCCTGATGAAATTGCACAAATAATAAACTCAGAAAATGCCAATGACTATTATCCAATTAGAACACAGCTGTAATAACTTTTGATTTACGAAACGTCGAATATCGGAGTATTTAACAAATAATTTGTGTCGGTATTAATCATTCTCTTATATTAATTAAATAACACAAAAAGTATCTGGAATCGAAGTGCTACGGACTTATGAAGAATAGAAGAAGTAGAAAGAAGATAGGTTATTATGAATGGGGGACTTCCTGATTTGTAAGTCACTTTGTTTTATGTACTAAAATTAAGGAGGACGTGATAGGTTGGAAGACGGAGAGGTGGGAACGAACCGAAAGATGACTGAGATACTGCGAAAACAGTTTTTCCGATGTAAACTACAGAAAAAATATTACGACATCTTTTACAAGTGTCGGGCTGTGAACATACAAGGCCTATTTACAGACTAACGTGGGATCCGAACCTCGGTAAGTGCTGATATGACGCCACGTACTTTTGTAACTGGTTACCGGCCTGCGTCTTCAGGATGGAAATGATATACAAATAAAAGCAACACCTGTGACTAATTTTGAACTAATTTATACATTTCAGTAAAAATTAAAATTTTTTGGGGGAGATATTTTTCAACTCCATAAGCACAACCTAATATTTACACCGCACTCATCTGGGCCCAGAGTTTTTCTTGTGTTAACATGGTACTCCACAATAAGGTGGGGGTCGACATGGAGGTAGAACTGACTTTACTTTGTGAATCCTGTTTTTCTCGTCTCAACCAAAATTTGTAATAAACATTCAGGGAATAACCCGGTTCGAATCTCGGACAAGTTAACGAAGAGAGAAATATTTGGTTTTCCTTAACCACATCTGTTATACTGGAGACCGTAAGGCCTAACAGAATATCTGGGTCCATTATGAGATAGAGCCAATGTCATGCTTTATACCCGTGGGCACAACCTCCAACAATGCTGTCAAAATTTATCCAGGAACGACACAAGAACACTGCCCGAACGATGAGCAAGGCGTTTTAGCAGCGCGCACGGCACTAACGACGCAGGGAAATATGTTAAGGCAAAACTGATACAACGCTGAGTGTTTGATGTTGTTTATTTCAATGTGCTATGTCCGAGATCTCTTGAAGGAATTGGGGAAAAATTGTCAGTGTGCTTTCGAACCCCTGACGTCACGAATACAACGGAGTGACGTTTCGGGGTATTTGACGGTAGGGTCCAGAATTTGCTTGAAGTGACTTGGAAGAATCATAAAATAATGGTCAGAATATCCGGTCCAGGAATGGTTAAATGTGGTACTTGAGCACTTCTATTTACTTATTTGTGATTTACATAAAAATATTGAGTTAGCTCAAACGACACTCATGTCAGACTACAGCGTCCAGGATTTGTTTCTAAATAATCGTGTCGAATATTCATCACTCAACGAATGAAGCTAAATTCCACATTCATACAAAACAATAAGCAAAATTACTATTAGGTATTTTTCTCTGGTTTACGATACCTTAAGCATCAAATAGACATACCTTAAAACGTATTATTTTCCTAAGAAGGCTTCATTTAACAGTGAAATGATTACTAAAACGCAACGAGGAAATTTTCAAGGAAGGAACATTAAGTTGGATTTTAAAAAAAAATCTTTAAAACTTTTTAATGTTGTAAACTGGGTGAGTTGTATGTGGTCGAGTTTCCGTTCCTATGAATGCCTTTGCATCGTCTAACTTTGTATTCAGAGAAGCGTTTCAAGGCGTTGCCAAGACACGATTAATAAAATTGATCTTTAACTTTCAAGCTGTAGAACTCTAAGAGTTCTTTCCGAAGTTTCGTAAAAATATTATCAAACATTCAATACTGATTTGGGACTTTAGATGCTTTGTTGGAAACTAGACATGACCTTGAGAATATTTCTATCATATCAGGGAAGTTTCTCTTTTCGCTGAAGCCCGAGATTCTAAACACATATATATATATATATATATAATGTGAAGCTGCTTAACTGTAATCCCCATATACTTTATCACAGCTCGGATCTTCGTGACAGAGACATCTTTGTGTGCCTTCAGGAGTGAAATCACCATATCGTTATAAAGACAAGCGGTTACTGAACTAATGCCACTCATGCACAAATATCTTTATTAGTAAAATGGGATGGAGTTAGAGGCTTTGTCAGATGGAAACAGAGACAATCAGCGCGAAAACAGACATCAGGTAAACAGGTAGAGCAGGGTATTACAGACCATCACAAGGCACGCGCGTGCTATTATGCGGGATGCTTAAGTTTTGGTCCAATACAATTCAACGTGTCGCCTTGTTGTGTATTAATAGTCGTGATGAAGATTGCACATACAACTGTGAGAAGAGAATATGTCATTGTTCTGACCTCGAGCTTTAGGGTTGATGTACGTAATATGTCAGCGCGACATGTGACAAACTACCCTGTTAATTGTGAACGTGTAACGTCTCCTTGCTTAGTAGGCAGCGTGTCCGTTGCTGGCAACCAAGAAAGACGTCAGTGTCGTAGACCTACTTGGCATTGTTTAAGAAAATATCCATATTAAGGCTGCTAAGAGGCACTAATGTCACAAGAAGTAGAATACAGTAACAAATACAAATGATGTTCATAACAAAATTTAAGAACAGATTAAATTCCAGGAATGTTTGTTAATTCGTACTGTTCATAAAATATTTTTTAGGCTATCGAATCAACAATAATGGCGGAGAGGACACACGCATACGGGGGTGGGGAGGGGTTGAGAAATGTACGCAATTATTTCGTCGAAAAACTTCACAGAAAGAAATATCTTCGGAGAAATTAATCTAGATGTAAACGTAACAACTTGGATTCGGTTCAACTGGATCAGGTAAGTATCTAGTGTCAGTCTTTTGAAAACACGTGTTTGAAATTTTCAGGTAAGTATCTAGTGTCAGTCTTTTAAAACACGTGTTTGAAATTTACGGTTACATAAAATGCAAGGAATTAATTTCACAAGTTATAAATCTGAGCACCGCCGGTTACATAAAATGCAGGGAATTAATTGACTCTATGAATGACCGCCATCTTCCCTCTGCCATGGAATAAATTTGACTCCTACACTCCGATGCAGAGATCGCGTTCTGAATTTTCAGATTTCTAGGCTTGTGCTAAAGCTGGTATCTAGATTAGAATATAGACATACTTACTCATAATAGAACATTAAATATCTTTCTGTTAGTTAAATCCAAATTATCGCATACAGTTATCACGCTGTTTCGCTTTAAAACTGGTTTTAATGTGCTCTGTCTGTAGGCCCATTCCAAGTTTTGTCTCAACTATTAACACATAAATCTCATTCTTTAGGTCACATGAGCTCTTTCGATTTACGCATCATAACTGTTTGTTTCTTAGTATAAACATTCGGGAGGACATAAAATATGTACCAGGAAGACAACATCTTCGACTCGCACACTTAAAATATTCACCTGAATTTTTTTTAAATCAGTGAGTGATGCACAAATTTTTCACAAGATGAAACGAGTGTACTTCATGAATCCTAAAACTTGTATTAAAAATTATTTTATTAGCCAAATCATCATCATCATCACTAATTCTTACGGATTAGAACTTGTGGTCTATAGCAGTTCAGAATTATTTCAAAAATTCTGAATCAGTGTAGAAATTTGGCAGGTCTTCTTGGACGGGATAACAACCTCTGCCTACACGGGACATCACAATACAGAAACACAGGCAAATGCCCGTGACTTGAGCGGGATTCGAATTGAGGATCCCACAACCCAAACGGCCACAGCGCACGCCCATAACCACGCGACCACTAAAATTCTTAGTGATTTCTCCCCTAAAGACTCAGCACAACGCATGTAAGTTCTAATTCGTAACTAACAATAAATTAAAGACAACAGACGTACAAGTTTAATTTAGTTTAGTTCAACAAAGTTTCATAGAAATGTATCGAATTATTAAAACAGCCGTCAGAATTAATTAAGTTCATAAAGTAAAGTTGTAAAAAAATCTAACTCAACCTAAATCAAAATGGTTCAACAATACAGTACAGGCCTACCAGACAAAGTTTGGTGGAAATCGGGCAAGTAGTTTAGGCTGTTATTTGCGTGTAGGACAACACTAATACGCATTTTTCAAAAGTTTTTAAACGCACACACCAATCGGAAACCCACAGGAACTCAACCAACACTGCTAAGACTAGAGCTATATAAATACTATTACATTTCGCTTACCAGAATTCCTTGCAGAGGCGAAGACTGAGGAAAGTGAACTCTTTCATAATGTTGCACTATTTCCAGGTCCCTCAGATGGCCTGATCCCCGAAAGCGCTGGAACAAGAATAAGAATTAGAAGAAACGTAATTCACGTGCAAACTCTGACGTGGCGGATTACCTACAGTTAAATATACAAACCGTTAAACAAGCGACTATACCAAGAAGTCACAGAGATACAAACAAGTTATACGCCACTGCACCGGAACAATTATTACCGTACTTATTCAAACCAACTACATGTAGCAAAGGCAATCGTGAGAAGCTGACCGTTGTTCATTTGGTTAAGAATTGTCCGCTCTTTATGCTACCAGAGAGGACATTACTGTAATCAGCCTAGCAATGGGCCTATCTTGAACCAGTAGAAACCAAATCACAATATAATACTTCGAAAATATTACGCAGTTAATTTGAAACAACAGTATAAATTCAAAATTACGTTTATGAAAAGGCTATATAAAAAACATTAAAGAATTATTGCATTTGACAGATGAAGGTGTAGATGCCAAAATAATATTAAAAGTGATCTCAAACAAGCAGAATATGAGGTTGCGGGTTGGATTTAACTGGCTAAGAATAGGCACCAATGGGAGATTTCTGTGAGCACGGTAATTAACTTTCGGGATCCATTAAAGTGGGTGATTACTTGACTATCTGAACAAGGACTTTGTTCTTGTACTTAGTGATCTGGAAAACTTATTCTATCTTATCGAAAATCGAATAGAGTTAGAAATGTCGACTGACTAATTCAAGCTCCGATACTCTTACAGGTTTACACTAGGAACAAATGAATTTACGTTTCAGGTAAAAAGCCGTCCATTTCTAGGGCAAGGGGGTTGTGGATGGAGTCTAGAGATCGTATTGGCTGCATACCCTGCAATGTACTGGAATTTCTGTATCTGCAGAGGGGCTAATTTGGGTATTCAATGGTGTGGACTTAATTCAAGACACAACAAACTCGGAAGTGTTATTTATACAATGGAGCAGAGACATTATCAATCGATCTAATGTTAACTACAATTACATTTCCTATTCAATGCACATCCAATCTGATTATTAAGGAGATAAATTTGCAGGATGAATAATTTTTTCAAATATTTTTATTCAGAACGTAACTGAATCACACCGGTTACCTTCACTTTATTATGTAAATCGTTACAATTGTAGTTAGGGCTCTAATATTACAAAAGACAAGTCAATGTATTTTCTTACATTTATTTGTTGGACAGAAAATTCCAGAAATAAAATAGCTGCAGTCGCTGGGCTAGTCAAGTAATTGTCATCCCTTTGAGGACCACAGTTTTTAATATCATGCTCAGAAGAGTCCGCCACCAGTCCCTACAATAAGCCAGAATAATGAAAAATATTCCATACGATTAGTTACAATTATTCAATCTGACTTCAACAGAGAGATTTTTACAATCTCCAGCTGTAATAAACTGAAACTCTACCATTCTAGCTGAGTCAATTATTATGTGAACCAGTTCTATTCTTCAATAACTAGCGATTAAAACT
>NW_019059724.1:1303005-1313246 GCF_000696155.1 Zootermopsis nevadensis | reverse complement strand
AGTGTTTCTTTGAATCATTTGCTTTGCAGACCGATGTAGAACATCAAAAGCATTCACTCCAAACAATACATTCGCTCCAATATGTGAAAATAATATGGATATGAGCATCACCAAAAAGCTACACAACAGAAATTGTAGTTGAGTTTTAAGTTTATTGATATAATTTTACACCTGAAGATGGTTCGATGAAACCGAAACATGTTGTAAAAAAATGTTCCAAATGTAAATCGATTATTCGATGTGGAACATAAAATGATAATTTAATTATATTATTTGTAAATTTTAAAATTTTAAATATAATTGTGATTAGACGGACAAAACCGAATAATTAATTTAAAGTAAGAAAATTAAATATCCATTATATTCGAAACGATAGAAATTATATTAAAATAAATAAATAAGGAAATTAGGCTACGTGACGAGTATCTTCCTAATCGATCTCTTCATCCAACACGAATGAGAATAACAAATGTTTACGAAGAAAGAGGCCACATGCGATACATGCTGTCTGGTGGCGTTTGTAAACACGGTAATGAATATTTACATACTTTAAAAAGCAGTGAATGCCTTGACTGTCTGAGTAATGACCGTGTAACGTTGAGTATTGATTAAGAAGATGAGGTCTAAAGAGACAACACAGGGCTGTAAAAGCAATTCTGCATGTGGTGCCAGGTAAGATGGTTTAAGTCAAACGTAATTTATGTTAGCTTAAGATATTATTACTTAGTTTATGAGGTATAAGCCCCCACAAAAATCTTCAGCGAGAATAAATCTTCCATCCAAGCTATCCCCTGCATTAATGGGTAGACATCAGAGCTTAGATAGATATTTAATATCAGCGACAGATCAATACGATTTAATAATTCGTCAGTAAAAATTCGATGAATGTACATAAAAAAAACTGATGGATGCATAGCAAAAATAGAATTTTTAATGATTTCTCTCAATGAAGTGATTTAAATGCACGAACAATGGGGAGGTCATACTCATGAGTGGCTTTCGTCTACAGACATGTATAAGCGTAGAAACTGTGACAATCATTTCCATTAAACCTGGCATAGGGCGTTGGCAAAGACTTATTCTTAAGCAATTGTCACTGCCATATAAGGTTAAAATTAAACACGGTACACTTTTACGAAGGAGCGACTCTACAGTTAGAGTGATGGAGAATAAACTCAAAGTGCGTGTTTATAACTGACATTTCTGATAAAGTTTTATTTGAAGATTTCTGTCTTCTGGGTTATTGCGCTGTGTAGACTGGTAGATGTTTCCCGACGTTTCAGAGGTCATACTGCCTCCTTCATCAGGGCGATTCTTAGTAAGAAGATTTCTGTCTTCTGGGTTATTGCGCTGTGTAGACTGGTAGATGTTTCCCGACGTTTCAGAGGTCATACTGCCTCCTTCATCAGGGCGATTCTTAGTAAGAAGATTTCTGTCTTCTGGGTTATTGCGCTGTGTAGACTGGTAGATGTTTCCCGACGTTTCAGAGGTCATACTGCCTCCTTCATCAGGGCGATTCTTAGTAAGAAGATTTCTGTCTTCTGGGTTATTGCGCTGTGTAGACTGGTAGATGTTTCCCGACGTTTCAGAGGTCATACTGCCTCCTTCATCAGGGCGATTCTTAGTAAGAAGATTTCTGTCTTCTGGGTTATTGCGCTGTGTAGACTGGTAGATGTTTCCCGACGTTTCAGAGGTCATACTGCCTCCTTCATCAGGGCGATTCTTAGTAAGAAGATTTCTGTCTTCTGGGTTATTGCGCTGTGTAGACTGGTAGATGTTTCCCGACGTTTCAGAGGTCATACTGCCTCCTTCATCAGGGCGATTCTTAGTAAGAAGATTTCTGTCTTCTGGGTTATTGCGCTGTGTAGACTGGTAGATGTTTCCCGACGTTTCAGAGGTCATACTGCCTCCTTCATCAGGGCGATTCTTAGTAAGAAGATTTCTGTCTTCTGGGTTATTGCGCTGTGTAGACTGGTAGATGTTTCCCGACGTTTCAGAGGTCATACTGCCTCCTTCATCAGGGCGATTCTTAGTAAGAAGATTTCTGTCTTCTGGGTTATTGCGCTGTGTAGACTGGTAGATGTTTCCCGACGTTTCAGAGGTCATACTGCCTCCTTCATCAGGGCGATTCTTAGTAAGAAGATTTCTGTCTTCTGGGTTATTGCGCTGTGTAGACTGGTAGATGTTTCCCGACGTTTCAGAGGTCATACTGCCTCCGTCATCAGGGCCTCACACCTACAAACAATATAGGCAAAAAGTTTGCAAGCCAGTTTTGTCCGTGTTTGTAAACAGTCCGCAAACAAATATTCGGTAATTCTTGTTACCCATTGGAAATGGAACTAAGATACATTGCCAGCAAGTGTGGTCGTGTTTCTTAACACGTTATCAGTCTACCGTGAACTACAGCAAAGGTAATTTCTCAGAATGTGTACAAGAAGAGTACATATTAATATTCTCCTAACCAATCACTTTTAACAACACTTAAAAATTGTTTGGTCTCATTCTGATAATATTTCTCAAGCCAACTCCATCTTATCCTTTACACGTGCCGAAAGGTTATCTCCATACCTCGTTCTTTCTTAGAGAAAGTGTCTTGTCAACCTTCGCCTAAAAGACCTAAGGAACATATTGAAAAAAGTTAAACAATGACAGTAATAAAATGATCATAAAAATTGCTACATAATCTCTTTAAAACATCCTTATATAGAATTGCGTCCAATTTAAATTTTTACACTTAAACTTGTTTTGCAGTCAGAAGAACCACTAAGATGACAGTGATTTTTTTTAAATTATATTGTCTGTAATATCCCTCATATTATTTACAACACACATAGGCACATATATGCCTACATATCCAGGTTCTCTGTTTACTTCAACCTTCTTTACAGTGCTACAGTGTTAATATCGCCCTTCGCATGTACATACAATTCTCCCTCAAGTATCGCCCATGGAACTGCTTACTCGCTCTCACACATTTCCTTGTATTATAACTTTGCACATATATTTAACTGAAAAGGAGGCTGGTTCTGGTTGTAGTGGATGGAGAAAGACGAGAAGATTTAGCCCGGTGTCGTCTTCTTACATCCTCATTTTGTCTCTCTCCTTCTCCAGGATTCGTTGTACAACAGCAGCCTATTAATGTTTGCTGTACTCCATTGTTCTCTCGCGATATTCAAATCTACTTTCTGCAAAGTTGCATGCACTGCCAGAACAGTACGTCCACAAAAAAACAGAAGATCATAACATTAATAAACTTTAAAATAAATTAACACTCTCAAAATTATCGTGTATTGTGTTTATTTATTTTTAGTCTTTATTTTTCTGACTTTATATTGTATTCTCTTTATTTTCTTCTTCTTGTAAGAGGAAGGAATGGAAAGAGAGAGAGTGAGGGGGTGTAGAGAAGGGGTCGGAAGTCGTAATGGGGCACGTTACTAGAGACAGGGGCCTTTCTTCTTTCAAAGTGAAGTTTAAAGTGCTAAAATGCTAACCGTGGCCTCAGAACCGTGAAGAAATAATTTGCATTAGACACTTTCATTCCGAAAGGAAGTTGTATTGTTAGTTGAGAAGTGACGTCTGATAGAATAACAGCAGTGTTCTCGTCCTTCAATATCTTGTAAAGTAATGAAGACTTCAGACATCCAGCCAATGAAGAATGCGTTCAGAAATACTTAAAAATTTGTGACGTGGGATGAGCCCAACGCAAGATCTTTAGCTCCACAAAACAGCACGACACACGAACACAGACGCAAATCTATGCCTAGACTGCGATTCAAACCCAAGTTTCCGCTTTACGAGCCATCAGACGTAGTCTTAAACAGCTCGACCACTGAAGACGAAGTTTTATGATGTGAAATAAAGAAACATCAGAGTTAACTGAAATATATGTACGATGAGCCAAAGAATTTAAATTCCAAAAATGCTTAAAATATTTTTACTTGCCTTTAGAAGCTTACTAAGCAACACTCCTTAAAAGAATATAGAAAGTTTGAAGTGAAGCTTCTAGCTTCCTGTACCTGCGCATTGAATATCGCCGACTTCGCCGGACACTTTGTCCCTTGGAAGGAGAACTGTTCGACTAGGTGAGCTATATGATATGACGGTAAAGATAAATGTGATTGTCTCTTTCCTTCGGTCTTCCTGACTTAGCCAGTCCTTTTGCTGAGCTATGTAGTCTCATTACATCGCATAAAAGTCATTTTATATGTATAATGGGGGAACAGAGTGGAGAAGCGAACGTTTATTTGAAGCCACAGCAAGATCTACCCCCCAAACCCCGTCGCCTAAACCAACCTTGGTGTATGACGCGAAGTCAGACTTCCTGTTCTGATTCTCAGGCTCGTCCTTCCTTCTTCTCCTTCCCCTGCCCTGGAACTGGAGCTAATGACTTCCAGATGCAGTAAAACTTGAACACAACGAACGGTCTTGCTTCTAGTGGCTAAGGTTTGCGGAAACAGAAGGGTGAGATATATGAAGGAAGGTAGAGACGTGTTCAGCCATAAATGCCCACACAATCGCATAGGAGAAGGCAGAGGGTAGTTATTACAACAATAGGTTCCCATGGCAATTTCTTTCATCTTCATTTAAATATCGTATTTCGAATGTTAGTGCATTGCATTGTAAAGCAGTGACGTACTGACATCATGAATCGACAAACAATTTAAAAGGTAATTCTAAGAAACCTACGTTTTATCTTGGACACATAATTTACCTGTATTTTAATTAATAAATTAAATTTGTATCTTATTTGTCAGACGCACGTTACTCTACACAACATCTCTTGGTATGTTCCTCGTTTACTATTTTTAATAGATATTTATACGATTATTTATTTATTTCCTATGTCAATTCATACTCATTCCAAGAAAATAATTGATTAAGAGCGCTAATATAATATTTTACACAATAAAATGTTTTAATATTATATAATTTTTACAACACCAATAAACTTCAAACGTTTGTGTATAGACTGTACAAAATAAATATATTTAATAAATTAAAACTAACCATACACTTAGGTAACCCGCCCCCAACTGACCACCTGACTAACCAAAGAACCAAAAAAAGAAATACTAACTAACCGACTGACAGAGGAAGCAACCAATGCAAGGGTCAATTAACTGTTCAACTATTACAATAAATATCTAAGTAATAAACATTCCGGCCAACACAGTAAATAGCGGTGAACATACATGTAAAATTTGTTAGTGGTTTTTAATTAAACTTCGCCATGAAGACGTAAGCGGGAGTGGTGTTATAGCTCCACGCAATTGTAAACTCTGCAGCAAATGAAGGTGGGTGACCAGCTCTACGCTCCGGCCGCTTTGTCCCCCTTTAAGGAACTCCGGTATCAGTCGAACCGGAGGATGGATGAACTACAATGCGTTGGGCGATGGAGCAGAGAATCGTCTCTGTTCATGTCGACCCCAATCTGTCCACCGGCAGTGATTACCCGACCCATCGAGAGGATCCATATCTAAGTTGAACCAGAATGTTCAACGCCGTGTTCACATACGTTTAGACTTTAGATCATATCCTGCGAGTATATCATACGCTACATATATCAGTACAATTTCTATTAACAGTATGTAAAATATTTATGATTTATGACTGCTATTAAAATGATGATGAATGTACGATTTGCTCATATACATACTCAGCGTGCTGACTTATAAAACGACTGCACAATAAGTCTTCCGACATTTTATGACACTGGATCAATCATTGCATTGTACTTGAAATACGATGCGTACAAGGGAATGTACGGATGGGAGCGTTGCTCTAATGACGATTGCTACTTACAAACTAACTTCAAGCCCCCTACACACCCACCCTCTTCAGTTTCTTCTAGTCGCAGGAACACAACTGCATTTTTATTTCTTCTGTATCTCTGGCAACCCTTGAGATGTTCGTATGCTTCGATACTCTCAAACGTTGAAATAAGTAAGATTTATATGTCGTAAGGGAGATGACTATGAGATGTGATACTAATCAGCAGCTCTCTGCTGTTCTACTGGCAAACTATATTTAGCGATAGCAAGTATCCATAAGTGCACAGGTTTGCTGCAATAGACGTGAATATGTCTCCATCACTTTGATTGTTAAGTTATTGCAAACACCGAAATGAAACCGTTACTTGAAAAAAGAAGTTAATTAAACAATTTGCGACAAATTTTATAATGCACTGTTGTAATTTCAGAATTATAGCCTTTTAAAGTATTTTAAATAAGAACACATTTTATGATCCATTTCAATACACTCAATATTACACAACTTCGTGTTCCAGGATATATTTACCATGATATGTATCTATCAAAATTGTGTATGAGCATTTTGTTTCCTTAAATGCAAAGCCATAATATCCTCCTTCACTTGATTTTTAGGAATAACGAGCAAAGATTACAGACTGTGAACTTCCTCTACATAAATTGCTTTTAATGTCTCTCGTTAATTCGTTTGTAAGATACACAGCAATCTGTTATAAAACACAATTAATTCCTGTTAAAATTTTTAATTATTAAACACAATTACACTGATTTGTAATTATGATTTGTATAATTTGATATTTCTCTTCGAGACTGTGTTCACATGCACCAGGTAAATGCTGAGATACAACGAATCTTAAACCAACGAAACATAGTATTTCCCCGATCCCATCGTATCTTTCACACTTACCCCGTAAATAAACACAGTAACTTAAAAGCCTGGAAACGAGAAAGCGTCCTTAAATGAACTACGAGAAAAACATATTTTTGTTGTCATAAGGAAGTGTCCGGTGTGATGCGCTGGCCGATTTCAATCCAAACCCCATACAACTACTTCACAACAGAGCTTCGATTCCTGGCATGGGCAAAATCATTACGGTTCTCCATTCTGCAAATCTTTGCAGGGATAAAACGGCCAGAATGTGAAGCTAACTGCACATCCTCATTGACGTTTTCGAATACGTGAAGTTTTAATTCATGTCTCCTACACGCTACAATGCATGGCGTTTAGGCAAAGATTAGCCTTGTATCCGCCTTGCTCACATAATCTAGTCATCTGTCTTACCAAGATAAAATGGGAGTATTCCGGGAAAATTAATGCATCAGATATGCGTTATATTCACTGTCAGTGATTACTTAAAATATCGTTATGTTGCATCTTGCTTCTGCAGAGCAAGACGTTGGTAGTTTTAATTAGAGTGGCAAATACACTTTGCCTTCCATTACTTATCCACTTTGTTATTAGTGTGTTTAAGTAACACGTGTTAAAATTACAAAAACCTGGTTACTGAAAACGACAGTTTATTATTCTGGAATTAAATAATTTAATAATCTTCCACCTGCTTTCAAAAGTTAAAACCACGATATAAAAATTTTAAGTCAGCATTATAAGAAAATTAACCTCAACCATAAATCCTCAACTGTTATTGTGCAATTATTTTTGCTGTTATACTGTAGTAAACTGTAAATAGACTGTCAGAACTATGTATTAATAAATGTATCAGAAACATGTAATGTATTTATCCTATGACACGTTCCACATCCTTGGGTTAGGCTTATGAAGGACCTAGGGAATGTAAATAAATCCTGTTCTATTCTTTCCATGGCCAACAAAATTGTAAAGTAGAATTATTCATTCAGCTTCAAAAGTTCAATACATCCATCACTAGTCCAGAAGTTCGAAGCAATTAGATTTATCGTTATGTTGAATTTTCAGAAGAGAAAGGCAACTATCATCAATTCAAGAATCAAGCAAGTGCCTATTCGGGCATCACTTACAGATCTCTCCATCTATTTCTCGGTCGTCCCACGTATCTTCTGTTATGTTTTGTAGTTCATAGCTTGTTTGGGATGAGGGCTACTTCTGTTCTTTTTAGACGAACTTCTCATCTCATCCTTTGTTCTGATGTCACAAAAATTTATCCAATAATGTTCTTACATATTTATTTCTGTCTATTCCACTCCAAATTTTCAGAGATCTTGAAAAGTTTCGTTTTCAATGTTCACGGTTCACTTTCGTTTTTAATGGCTAATTCTTGTGCCCCTACAAATTTCAGGTATTTCAACTTTCCTTCACTCCTGGTCTGACTTTCTAATGTTCATTGTACCGTCCAGCATATGTTTTAAAATTTATTTATTTTTTATTTCAATTTTTTTGTTTGTATATTACATCGCAACCACATAATTAAAATATGAATTCTTGTAAGCTCCTTGTCAAACGATCGTGCAACGGACTTCACGCTTTCCTTCAGAAGCCGTAGTCTTCGAATTTGTAAAAGAGATTTCAAAATTAAATTTTTTACAAAAAATTTTAAACCGAAACACAATTTTTTTCCCTATACGTAAGACCACGTCACGAAGACTTAGGCTAGTATAGGACTAAGATAAGTGATTTTGGCATTTCTGACTATGACACTAGCAGTAAGACACTCGGTAGTTTTACACCCAAGAAAGTAGTCCGTCGTACCCTACGTTCATTACAATGGGCATCCCACCGATCTGCACGTGAAGGCGAAGAGACAAGACATACCATGCTAAAATTGTCTTGAATGAAGTGAGGAAAACCAAGAACCTCAACGAGTCGGGCCGAGATTCGAAAGCGATGCCTCTGGAATAAAAACACGAATGATAACCACTCGCCCGCAACAGATGTTTTCCCTTCTCACGCACAGCAGATACAGAGTCTCTGTACAGGAAAGGTTCGCTTCAGTCAGGAAGAACAGCTTCCACGCCATATCCCCCTGCAAGAGAGTTATAACGCCCTCTGCAGCTCACAGAGTTAGGGGCGGCTCCAGCAGAAATCCCAATGGAGATGGAAGGCTGATGGCATAGCGTTCCATTACTAATTCCACATGCAAATGAAGGAAAGTGCTAAGGAAAATATATAACAGTAGCACCAAGAGCAATAATGCTTTATAGTTAGTATAGTCTAGTCTCTACTAAAGGACTTTCTGTCTCTCTCTGTTACACAATTTTCTCACCCCTGCTCACGTATACATCTTTCATTCTGGTTATAAGCCAATAGCCTTTGGTGTTGCATCACCAACAACCAATCACGCACATACAGAAATGCCAAAACGTCTCTTTCCCGCTCATGCCAACGCTAGGTGACGACTGGTTTTCCTAAGCAACCACACACACAGACAGACAGACAAGCAGATTACCTTTTGCACAAGCAAAGATACACCAACCCACACTGTGGACCTTCCCTCTCTATCCTTCTTATATCCTTCAAATCTCTCTTTCCAGGAACCCATTCCACCCTCACCAGCTTCCATCACCCTCATCTACCCATCCTTCAAACCGAACTCAAAATCCCTCTCCTCCTTTCACCACCCCTCACCCGTCTGCCCCCTCCTTGTGCTGGTACGTTTCATCTGTGATGTCGCTAGGTTTGCCATTCAACCCTTCAGTGCCAAAATATTAATCCATAGATCTCCGTCTCCCTTTCTGTTTCTCTGACGGCGTGGCCTGAGGCTGGTCGCACACAATGTGATGAGCTGGCCCCAGGCCCTGCGTGTCAGTTCATAATAACCACATTTTGGGAAAATTTTCTTTGTAGGGCAACAAATTAAAAACAGCTATACTTAGGTGGCTGAAAATACACCCGTTTTTTATTCAGTCGAAACAGCTTCAGCAGAGCTGAAGACTGAGACAGTCAGCAAAAGTATCTGACATTCGCTAGGCAGCTTCATTAAAATAATCTGAACACTCCGAACACACTTATCACATTAAATTTATTATGATTGCATATTTACATTAACAAATTTTCTACAAAAAAAATCAGCGATGCAAATAGTTCACCCTCTAGATTTAGCGAAGTAACCACCATGCTTCCGTCCAAGGCTATCTCGTCTCTTAGCGGATACTCAACCTACATGACCCGGGGTTGCTTTCCTATGGGGTGCTCAACCTGCATGATCGGAGACGACCTAAACACAAGAATGACCCACGACGTAACAATGATCTGGGATTACAACAGTGTAACAACGGTGTTCTTGCAACTGCTAAGTCCTAATTTATTGCACGTGAAAGCGTGATTATGTACGCAGGTGTGAACCAAAGCTTTTTATACAACAGGAAGACAGCGATTGAATTACTTTCCTTATTACTATAGTAACGTAGTAATAAGGAAAGTAATTTTTATGCACTTTTCAATAGGATTTGCCCTTCATACGAATAGATTCTTATGACATAAGCATAAGTAGGTCCAAGAATGTAAGATTTGAGGTTTTCACAGCGGTGAGTATGAAGATT
>NW_019059724.1:1274517-1295793 GCF_000696155.1 Zootermopsis nevadensis | reverse complement strand
CCCCCCCCCCCCACCCAGTTCTCATCCCACATCATTTAGCTGCTGTGTTTAACATTGCGAGAAAAGGAATATCGAATTTCAGACAAGAAAAGAAAATCACTGCTTATTTGTGATTGGTTTAGAGCCTTTATAATACCGTATGATCATGTCACATAATGCCCTACTATTATTAAGGTGGTATCTCGCAGTTAATTTTGTTATTTCAGTAAAGATAGATTTTTCCGTGCGACTTATCACCGCATCATGTGGCGTATTTAGGGAGCAGATGTATATTCTAAGTGTCCTTATACTCAGCATTTTATGGAGGTGAGAGGCCAGTTTCATAAAAGCCTGTCCATCAGACATGAGGAAAAAATATGCCTATGAACAGAGTGGACTTGGTAACGAGAGATAAAATTCATGTCCTTTACGGGAGTTGAATCTCGGCTTCTGTAACCCAAAAGACTCACTGTAGCGTTCACAACAGTCCGTCTACTCAATCGTAAGCTAAGTTAATTCAGACCGTAACTCCTTCCCGATTTCTTTAATGTAGATTCTTATATAATTTCCCCATCCGCACTTAGGTCTGTCAAGTGTTCACTTACCTGCCGGTTTTCCAGTTACTAATACAATTTAATTTTCTGTGGATCTCTGAACCCGCTCAACACATCCTTCAGTATACAGCCTACACACATTAAAATTTCGTGAAGAGTGCAAAATTTTGAAACCACTCGTCGTATACCTGACTTTACAGGTTCTCACAGTCGTGAAGACATCGATTTTGGTTTTGTCAGTTGTGACGTCGTCGTTAAATGCTAACAAGACAACATCCTCGTAAGTTTATACAATCTAATGCGATTAATTTGTTATTCAGATCCAAATTCATTTTCATTAGTCTTTTCTGACAGTCTCAATCCATTAAATTCCTCAAACAAAACATACCAATCTTCACAGAATGAAATCACAATTAAAATTGTAGCTCCGTATATTTTAATATTTCGGGTTTTTAGAGTAGACGCTGATATACGCTTCTGAACTGAATAACAAGATATTTCCAAATTCGATCTGTTTAAATTTCAAATTCTTAAAATTATAAGAGGTTTTCACTGATTTATCTAATCTACAAAAAAAAAATTTGTTTCTGAACGTTGTCACCTGTAAGTTTGTGTGCAATATTAATACAGAATTATCATACATTATCCACTGACCGTTCGGCTAAGTTTCATCGCGGAAAATGTGACCTGTCGCTAAGTTTGATGTTTGTATGTGCCAAGTCAGAACACTCACCAGTGATATTCCTTTCAGGTCAAAATGAAAACTTTTTTCTTTAGTAAATCCTGAGTTACTTCTTTTCTAGGGGCCCTACAATAGATGACAGTGATGAAGAAGAAGACAAAAAAGTAGAAGAATAACTAAAATGTGAGTCGGAAGGTCTGCTTGGAGCCTGAGGGCGTCGAGTTTCGAACACGTCACATATTTCAAAAACCCTCCCTGAGGTTTTATTGCCAATAAAAAAGTTCTCTCGACGATTATAATTCTTATTGTTATCAGGGAGTCTCTGTAACTCCCTCCCAACGTCCTGACACCAAGAAACCAACCATCCGCCGGTGAATATGCGAGCGGAAAAAATTATAAGTTTACGTGTATGATGAGAGAGACAGAGAAACTTAGAAACAAAGAATGAGGAACACGGCGAACTGAAACGTTAAGCAAAGAAACGAATGCTAAAGGAGACGGTTGTGTAGGCCTAATTACATTTTTTAGGTTTCAGAATTATCGATAATCATAAATTTAAATTATCTTACTAGGGAGTATAATTTATTATATTCTTTCCTAAAAAAAATATCTTTTTTAAAAGTAAAAGAAACGAATGTTATAACAGAGCTGGGGGAAAATTGTTATGGAAGTGTTATTTTCTTTTTCATTGGATCCATTAATCGGATTATTTTCAATGTGACGTCATACCTACTGCTTAAAAAAAATAGACAGCTCAATGTCTTATAAATAAGAATCGATCAAAATAAATTAATTTATAGCATTTCTCGGGTCTCAGTTCCTAACCCCTGTTAATGTTTGTACATTTATAGGATTGGTGTTTCGTTAGCGGCTCCTAAAAGCCAACTTCTTTGACTGAAGATGATAAATAACAGATAAAATTTAAAAAATAATACGTAATAAATGAAAGAAAATAAATTTTTGTACGCTAAATGAACGGTTATGTTTCGAAAAAGGACCTGGAAACGGACTTCATACCGTGTTTAGGACCATGGGAATCTATACACTTGAAACGTGCTAAAACCAGTTATGTTACACGGTAATGCATTTAATATGAGTTTTTCGCCACAGTGGAGACACAGTGACGTCATTGCAGACAATTAAATTCTCAGGTTTGAGAATATAATGATGAGTTTCTGTCCTATGTACCTTAATTCAGCTACATCAAATGAATATGATAAACTTGAAAACAAAGACGAATTGCTAGCCATAAACCTCATAAGGAAACCAACCGAGCAAACATCTGAATTACACTTTGTACCATAAATTAGAGGTCGCAATTGTCAGAGGATGATAATATTTTAATACCGTCACATAATAGGAGGTAAATTAATACGAAAGAAAACAATATTAAATCCGCTAAATTTACAACAAAATTATAAATTAAACATTAGTAGAATTTGCTACTTTCACTAGCATACATTTCAGTACCTTTCCAACTCACAGTAGATGTTTGTTGTTTCAAAGCCTTGGGAAAGTTTTCAAGCGAAAGAGAGACGCAACCCGGGACATGTGACGTCACCACCAGCTATGACCCATCGCCTGAGTTAGACAAGCGAGAGTTTAGTCAGTCCTTTCATTTTCAGTAGCATGTTAAGTTAAATAATGATTTATATGTTACGATCTTCTATTCTTGGGTGCCATCGAAGTCTTTTGGGACGGTATTAAAAGAGTTCCACCCGTCTGTATGTCAGTTTGTGCATGCTCACTCCACGTAGCAGTTTTTTTCTCTGAAGCTGGTAGTCGTTCAATTAGTCAAGAAAATCCTTCATCCTTTGTTGAACCTGTTTGTTCACTGGTCTGTTCGCAAGAGCTCACTATCGGTCTCTGTCCTGAGTCAGACAAACAAATTCCAAATTTGCCCTACATTTCCCGTTTTAACAAGCAAAAACACATTTTCTTTGTTAATTTTTCCAGGCGTGCTGTATACGTATAAAGGAAAAGTAGGTTGTCCGTTTTGCTGAAGTTCCGAAGAATAAATACGGATAGAGAAGTGGAGTTGAATCCTTAACCTTGGCATGAGGTGGACTGAGTGGGGAGATCGATGCACGTATATTCAAGGCTTTCCTTTACTTGAGTTCCTTGTATTAAGACCTCGGTAGGTCGGTGGTAAGCCGATTGTCTATTGTCCAAGCGGCAATGAGAAAACGTCCCATTATTAATATCATCATAATTATCATCTTCAACGCGATATATTTATCGGTTTCTTGTTTATAATTTTAAAAATTACAGGAATATGAAATCAAAAGTTAAAAATTGTAAAATCCACCAGATTTCGGAGACTCGATCTGTTTCCGTCTTCAGGTAAGAAAGTACCACCTCTACGAAGTCTCTTAGATAAAGCTACTCATCAGCCTATTCCGAAAGGTGATCTACAGCGAGAATTCTTAGGAGCGCGCCTCAAGTGAAAGAGTGGGACCATCCTCCCGTTAAACTGGGACGGACATTAAGTTCGCCTCGCTGTTAAGCTCTCTAGAAAACTAGCACTTGAAGCTCTTTTCTTTTTAAAGAGTTAAATGCATAACAATTGGATAAATGTCATACAATACAAACCGTTTTAAATTATCTACAACTCTTAAATTAAAATTTCTGTGTAATGAATATTTACGATAATGAAAGGAAAGCATTTTAATTTGCTATTCAGTAACACATTTTATCTTCTACAAATTAACGTCAATGTTAATAGATACACAAAATCGCAAAAAAAAAAAAGTGTTTGAGAAATAACGTGTTGGCTGCTCTATTGTAAGGGGATACATCGTTCTAATCTTGTTCTAGAAACCATAATTTACGTTTCGCTCAAAACTACAGCACCTAGTTTCCGTTACACATGACTGTGACAACAACAGCTGATTTTCTCAAAATTCAGAAACAGTATGAAACGTCTAACATCACCAAAAATAGGAACAGCGCATATAAGTCCAAACACACACACACACACACATATATATATATATATATCACAATTTATATTTTGTGAAAAATACACCAATGTACATTACAAACCGGAAAAATCCAATTTTTCAATGACAAATACATGTATCCCACTGAATGTGTCATAAATTGCAAAACATTTTTGACCGCAGAAGAACGTATAAAGAACCAACTCTCAAGATCACGTAATAGACAGAAAAATATTAAATGTGATTTTGGGGATGTGAGCTGCGGTGATATGAATTGTAATGAGAAGAGTCAGGGAAGTCCATTGGTTTGCCTTTCTCGTGTGTGTGTATGTGTTGGGGGGGAATCAAACTAGGGCCTTATATTAGCGTCAAATTAGTTGCTCGGGCTAATTAGACTGCATAATATACGAATATTTACGGAGAGGCATTAATAATCAAGTAACTAAAAATAAGGGAGTGCTCTTGGGAAATAAATGGAAATTAAAACACCCAAGAGCATTCTAATTTGCATAACCTTAAATGAGTCCTGTAGCCCTAAACATCTGAGGGCAGTATCGAGATGCCGTACATGAAGCGTAACTTTAGAAGTTTAGGAACAATCTCCATCTCGAGAACCCAGTCAAGAAAATCTTCATAGGAGGCCGCCAATGGCCACTGAGTCACCTGATTCCTGTTCACATCCTAACCTAACCTATCTCACTTTGATCCCTTATAATATTTAATGTCAGCCTTCTTCTACGTTTAGGTTTTCCGAACGCTCTCTTGAATCTAGGTTCTTAGGTGAACCCCTGGTCTTATACCATCTCGGATTACACCATCCTCAGGAAGACTGGGACTGCCTCTGAGGGGCTCAGCCAACAGCAGAATATGCCACATCCGGGAGTGCACCCCTGGAGACACAACCTGGTAATTCCTCCCATGCCTACACCAAACTCGAAATTTTCTATATCCTAAGGCAAAAACCACTCACCACCTTCCAGAAGGATACTAGATTCTTCGGAGCCTATCCTCACAGCTGTTGCTACTCCAGGGGCTTTGCCCCTCGGGCCACCTCTCCCCTGCATTGGTCACCAGGACTGGACACTCCTGTACTTCATCCTGGTCGAAATATTTTTACAAAAATGACTTAACGACATCATTTTGATCACATTCTTAAGCAACAAAGACTTTGCATTACATTAGTGCAGCAGTGAAGAAAACTTTTGGAATAATAATGCAATCAAAAAAGTACCAACCCCAAAGAATATTACGTTCTTGTAATTTCCTGTGTAACAACACATATTTGTCACACACGCAACGGTAGATGAAGACAGCATGTTCTTCCGAAGCGTTGGTACGTACCAACAAATCAACATGGCGTCACAACTCAGGAAGCCAACATCGACAATAAAATGTAACGTTTCGTTCAAACGTGTTACAACACACTGTGTTAGTCCACGTCACTTTAATTGATTTTACACTGGTTATGATATAAAACGTAAGAGTACATCATATAGATTTGGTTCAATTTACGTATATCTAAGTTAAATATTCTCCTAAGTTTTATATTCAATTTTTAGCAGTATCCAGTAAATTTATACTGAATTCCAATAAGAACGCCAAAGGGGCGTAGACCCCAAAACCTCTTATTGATTTTCGATCCGATAACATCTCTATTTTAAAAATTAATCATCCGCTTTTTACGTTGGCTCTAAATCTTTGCAAAATTAGTTATTAATATCGTTTATCGCCTAACTTTAACCCGACAAGACCTTTACCTACCCCAAAAGCATAGGCCCCATTATAAACCAGTCACGTCGCCATGTAATTAAAAATTGCTTACGGTATCATTACACAGCTGATGTCAAACACGAGTAGCGGTAACGTTCTAGATATGTAACGTGTTTCGGAGCTCCGTGGTATCTCATGCCGTTAAGGCGAATGCCAGAATGGCGCCTTATAATTTCATTTGTTTTCTTAAGCTATTCACTTTCACACAAAATGCTTCTTTTTCCAAAACGCAGTTTTTCTGATTTTTACAACCGACGGTCTATTAAGAACTTAATGATATGAAATATATTTAAATATATTTTTACTAATAAACAGTTATTTCACTTCTGGCTTCACTCCGGAGAAAATGGTGTATGTATTTCACGAATAAAAGTGTCCAAGCAATATTTGAAGCGTTAATATCTTCTGGGACAAACACGTGTCATCGTGTATTATTACTTCGCTAAAATTATCGGACATATATTGCAGAAAAACAGATTTACCTAAATACATTCATGTAAATTTGAGGTCACGATTAGGTTAATGTCATGTCAAACACAACAATATAAATCTAATGGTTAAATTCGAATTGAAAGAGGTGGTTCTTTTTGAAGCACCTGGTACGTACGAAGACGTGAGATTGTATTTTGTCACGAAAGAGAGACGCAACCCGGGACATGTGACGTCACCACCAGCTATGACCCATCGCCTGAGTTAGACAAGCGAGAGTTTAGTCAGTCCTTTCATTTTCAGTAGCATGTTAAGTTAAATAATGATTTATATGTTACGATCTTCTATTCTTGGGTGCCATCGAAGTCTTTTGGGACGGTATTAAAAGAGTTCCACCCGTCTGTATGTCAGTTTGTGCATGCTCACTCCACGTAGCAGTTTTTTTCTCTGAAGCTGGTAGTCGTTCAATTAGTCAAGAAAATCCTTCATCCTTTGTTGAACCTGTTTGTTCACTGGTCTGTTCGCAAGAGCTCACTATCGGTCTCTGTCCTGAGTCAGACAAACAAATTCCAAATTTGCCCTACATTTCCCGTTTTAACAAGCAAAAACACATTTTCTTTGTTAATTTTTCCAGGCGTGCTGTATACGTATAAAGGAAAAGTAGGTTGTCCGTTTTGCTGAAGTTCCGAAGAATAAATACGGATAGAGAAGTGGAGTTGAATCCTTAACCTTGGCATGAGGTGGACTGAGTGGGGAGATCGATGCACGTATATTCAAGGCTTTCCTTTACTTGAGTTCCTTGTATTAAGACCTCGGTAGGTCGGTGGTAAGCCGATTGTCTATTGTCCAAGCGGCAATGAGAAAACGTCCCATTATTAATATCATCATAATTATCATCTTCAACGCGATATATTTATCGGTTTCTTGTTTATAATTTTAAAAATTACAGGAATATGAAATCAAAAGTTAAAAATTGTAAAATCCACCAGATTTCGGAGACTCGATCTGTTTCCGTCTTCAGGTAAGAAAGTACCACCTCTACGAAGTCTCTTAGATAAAGCTACTCATCAGCCTATTCCGAAAGGTGATCTACAGCGAGAATTCTTAGGAGCGCGCCTCAAGTGAAAGAGTGGGACCATCCTCCCGTTAAACTGGGACGGACATTAAGTTCGCCTCGCTGTTAAGCTCTCTAGAAAACTAGCACTTGAAGCTCTTTTCTTTTTAAAGAGTTAAATGCATAACAATTGGATAAATGTCATACAATACAAACCGTTTTAAATTATCTACAACTCTTAAATTAAAATTTCTGTGTAATGAATATTTACGATAATGAAAGGAAAGCATTTTAATTTGCTATTCAGTAACACATTTTATCTTCTACAAATTAACGTCAATGTTAATAGATACACAAAATCGCAAAAAAAAAAGTGTTTGAGAAATAACGTGTTGGCTGCTCTATTGTAAGGGGATACATCGTTCTAATCTTGTTCTAGAAACCATAATTTACGTTTCGCTCAAAACTACAGCACCTAGTTTCCGTTACACATGACTGTGACAACAACAGCTGATTTTCTCAAAATTCAGATACAGTATGAAACGTCTAACATCACCAAAAATAGGAACAGCGCATATAAGTCCAAACACACACACACACACACATATATATATATATATATATATCACAATTTATATTTTGTGAAAAATACACCAATGTACATTACAAACCGGAAAAATCCAATTTTTCAATGACAAATACATGTATCCCACTGAATGTGTCATAAATTGCAAAACATTTTTGACCGCAGAAGAACGTATAAAGAACCAACTCTCAAGATCACGTAATAGACAGAAAAATATTAAATGTGATTTTGGGGATGTGAGCTGCGGTGATATGAATTGTAATGAGAAGAGTCAGGGAAGTCCATTGGTTTGCCTTTCTCGTGTGTGTGTATGTGTTGGGGGGGAATCAAACTAGGGCCTTATATTAGCGTCAAATTAGTTGCTCGGGCTAATTAGACTGCATAATATACGAATATTTACGGAGAGGCATTAATAATCAAGTAACTAAAAATAAGGGAGTGCTCTTGGGAAATAAATGGAAATTAAAACACCCAAGAGCATTCTAATTTGCATAACCTTAAATGAGTCCTGTAGCCCTAAACATCTGAGGGCAGTATCGAGATGCCGTACATGAAGCGTAACTTTAGAAGTTTAGGAACAATCTCCATCTCGAGAACCCAGTCAAGAAAATCTTCATAGGAGGCCGCCAATGGCCACTGAGTCACCTGATTCCTGTTCACATCCTAACCTAACCTATCTCACTTTGATCCCTTATAATATTTAATGTCAGCCTTCTTCTACGTTTAGGTTTTCCGAACGCTCTCTTGAATCTAGGTTCTTAGGTGAACCCCTGGTCTTATACCATCTCGGATTACACCATCCTCAGGAAGACTGGGACTGCCTCTGAGGGGCTCAGCCAACAGCAGAATATGCCACATCCGGGAGTGCACCCCTGGAGACACAACCTGGTAATTCCTCCCATGCCTACACCAAACTCGAAATTTTCTATATCCTAAGGCAAAAACCACTCACCACCTTCCAGAAGGATACTAGATTCTTCGGAGCCTATCCTCACAGCTGTTGCTACTCCAGGGGCTTTGCCCCTCGGGCCACCTCTCCCCTGCATTGGTCACCAGGACTGGACACTCCTGTACTTCATCCTGGTCGAAATATTTTTACAAAAATGACTTAACGACATCATTTTGATCACATTCTTAAGCAACAAAGACTTTGCATTACATTAGTGCAGCAGTGAAGAAAACTTTTGGAATAATAATGCAATCAAAAAAGTACCAACCCCAAAGAATATTACGTTCTTGTAATTTCCTGTGTAACAACACATATTTGTCACACACGCAACGGTAGATGAAGACAGCATGTTCTTCCGAAGCGTTGGTACGTACCAACAAATCAACATGGCGTCACAACTCAGGAAGCCAACATCGACAATAAAATGTAACGTTTCGTTCAAACGTGTTACAACACACTGTGTTAGTCCACGTCACTTTAATTGATTTTACACTGGTTATGATATAAAACGTAAGAGTACATCATATAGATTTGGTTCAATTTACGTATATCTAAGTTAAATATTCTCCTAAGTTTTATATTCAATTTTTAGCAGTATCCAGTAAATTTATACTGAATTCCAATAAGAACGCCAAAGGGGCGTAGACCCCAAAACCTCTTATTGATTTTCGATCCGATAACATCTCTATTTTAAAAATTAATCATCCGCTTTTTACGTTGGCTCTAAATCTTTGCAAAATTAGTTATTAATATCGTTTATCGCCTAACTTTAACCCGACAAGACCTTTACCTACCCCAAAAGCATAGGCCCCATTATAAACCAGTCACGTCGCCATGTAATTAAAAATTGCTTACGGTATCATTACACAGCTGATGTCAAACACGAGTAGCGGTAACGTTCTAGATATGTAACGTGTTTCGGAGCTCCGTGGTATCTCATGCCGTTAAGGCGAATGCCAGAATGGCGCCTTATAATTTCATTTGTTTTCTTAAGCTATTCACTTTCACACAAAATGCTTCTTTTTCCAAAACGCAGTTTTTCTGATTTTTACAACCGACGGTCTATTAAGAACTTAATGATATGAAATATATTTAAATATATTTTTACTAATAAACAGTTATTTCACTTCTGGCTTCACTCCGGAGAAAATGGTGTATGTATTTCACGAATAAAAGTGTCCAAGCAATATTTGAAGCGTTAATATCTTCTGGGACAAACACGTGTCATCGTGTATTATTACTTCGCTAAAATTATCGGACATATATTGCAGAAAAACAGATTTACCTAAATACATTCATGTAAATTTGAGGTCACGATTAGGTTAATGTCATGTCAAACACAACAATATAAATCTAATGGTTAAATTCGAATTGAAAGAGGTGGTTCTTTTTGAAGCACCTGGTACGTACGAAGACGTGAGATTGTATTTTGTCACCACGGCATACCGCAGGTTCTTGGATAAGGTCAGAGAGCACCTGGGGAACATTTTGAACACACAACCGCAGACAGGTAAGAGGTATCAGTTCTGCTTCGAAGCTGAACGTAGGGCTTAGTATCCCTCACCTTACAAGGTCGACGTCATGTATCTAATAATTCTAACATGGCCTCAGACGTTATCAGATTATTTGGCTTTGTACCACAGAATTTAAAGTAAATCATTTAGTTTTTACTCAAACAACTTAAAACTTTACAAACCGTGTAGTGTATTAGAATATAAAATAAGCAAACAAACAATTATTAACACTATAAAAAAGACGTTTATGTGAATAACAACATCTAGTACAGTATCGCTTGAAATATTTTTGTGAAATACCCCGTTCATTATTTATTTTCTAAATTCAGTTTAAACCATTTGATTAAATGAATTAATTTCCCAGATGCCACTGATGATGACCTCTTGAGGTTGAAACGCGTATGGCACTAGTGTCTTTTTTACTCAAAGAATTATTATTTTATCAGTAATTTCATCACGTACTTAGTAAGGCATGTCTATGGAGATAATTGTGATAAATGCATAGACTGTTACAATTACATTGCTTTAAGGCATAACAACTGCATTACATCTATAATGCCTGAATTATTAAAATTCAGACCTGAAATACTTAAATGGGGCAATGATTTTTAGCGTCAAACCAGAAGTTGCTCTTGGGCTGTCTCAACGTACTGTCTCGAAATTCCCCTGGAAGGAATTAGGTAACGGAGAAAGGAATTCTCAACCCATATGGCTGCTCCTTCGTCACTGCGTCGAACGTGTTATCATGCAAGTAAAAATCGGAATTGTTACTACTTAACTGACTATACCTTCCCTTCATGTAACAGACTAAGTGCTACGTAAGTGACAAATTAGTGCACAGTACTTATTGGATTAGAAAGGGTACGAAAACTATGAGCCCAGAACAATACACGGATCAAAGATAGCTGGAGTAAGCGAGCGATTTAGGACATGACATTACATTACGTGCAACTTTATTTTTACAAATCACTTATTACTGTTAGTATAGCGAAATACAGGAGAGAACATTGTTAGTTATAAATGTAGCTATGAAGATTAAATGAAATGCACACAGAATTTCAGTGGAGAAACCTCTTGAGAAACTGTGACGTCATGAAGTAGATCTTTCGTATCCTACAGGGAGAACATTCGGTTTAACTTACTTCTTACGAATAAGATCATTATCGTGTTTAATTAAATAAAAATAAAAACACTTTAAGGCTAATGGATCCTGTTATTCTTGAATCAATGTCAAATGGCGAAGAATTTTTTAGTTATTTTGCCCGAATTTATAACTTGTGTTGGGCAAGCCCTTGGTCTAGGCAACACGGAGTTTTCCTCCGGGGGCTTCCCCGGTTTCTCTGTGGCATCCCAACAATTACTCCATTCACACTCACACAGAAGAAGGCAATGGCAAACCCCTTCTGGATCATCTGCCAAGAACGTATATGAACAGGTCCCAGTCCGAGAAAAGGATGGAAGGATCCTGTTCATATGGACCTGTCGTCAGACAGAACACTAAATAAATAATATAAATAATAAATAGTATGTGGGAGAACTTGAGTTTGTGAGGATATGAGCTGGATTCAACTGGCTCAGGATGGTGTCTAATTGTTGAATTTTGTGAAGACGTTGGTAAATCGTCAGGCTCGTTAAAAGGAGAGAAATTCTCAACTACCTTAGTGACCGTAATTTTCCAAGAACCCAAACTAAGCAACTGTTGTTGTTGTTATTTGCTACTCATAATCATAATTTCTTAATTTTTCTATTTTTTTAATAAAATATGTCTATTCTCCACCTGAGAAAAATCTGGAAATAAGATCATAACAAAACAAAATTACCTCCAATTACGTTACGTCACAAGTACTTCTAACCAATGTAAATTTAAAGTGATGGATGTTGAACTAACCGCGTCCGTAATAAGTCACGGATATGTGTGTGTGTGTGTGTGTGTGTGTGTGTGTGTGTGTGCGTGCAAATGAAGGGCTGGAAGACATGGGGTCAAAATAACATGGAATGAAAGCGTAGGAAGAGAGAATAAAGAGGAAAAGAGAGAGCGCAAAACAAGAGAAGACATGTCTAATACAGGAAACATGTTTCAGTAGAACGGTGTCAGGAAACAGGGTGGTCCAAAAATTTAACCTTCACGTCTGAGAGGTGACAGGTCACACGTCAATACGTGTCCCATGAAGCTAATGAACTGATGCGAACATAGACGCACTCATAATCTAATACTTAGTATCGACAACAAATTCTTGTCCTTTAACATTCGCTGCTCGATTTCAATTTTAACTCCCGCCTTCGGGGATGACTCGTATCAAATACTGTAGTTTTATCATCGTTTTGGCAAGAATTATATTTGCCGTCTTCAGACCGAATGTATTTTGGGGCTTTTTAGCAAAGCTTTATTTCGAGAAAACTGTAGATAGCGATTAAGTTGTGGAAGGCCTGAATGGTGGTACAGAGCAGCGGGCTGGTAACTCATCATGGACTCCTCGTATTATTAAAAGAAAAATACAACAGCCTCCTCGATTACTTCTCTTACGAGATCACCAGATGCAATCCCATACAGAAGGTTGGAAAACGCTCTGACAGAACTAACCAATCCGTCCTCCGTCCCAACAGAGAATAATTAACTTATGATTTCGAAAACATCACAACTCATATTTTCTACGATTTGCTCAAAATCCACAAATCCGCTTTCCCGTGCGTCCCATAGTCAGTGTTGCAGGCTCTCCGACCAACCACGTCGCCATGTATCTACAAGTGATACGATTTCACAACCGGCAACTCATGTACAAGAATGACGACATTTGGCGCAAAGCTTTCACCATTCGATATTCTCAGTGGACGACACCCTGGAGATTGTCAAGGACCGCGTAAGACCAAACAGACCTCCCAAAGGATTTCTCCAGGCTCATAGAATACTATGTCAGTTACACTTTGTTCGTACACAAGGTGAAATTCTGCCGATAAGTCCAGATCACTACGGGATTCTCGATGTCCCTTCTACTGGTCAACAGCTTTCGAAGAAGTAGCCATAGACTTGTCCTAACCACGTGACAATATGATATTTTGACTGTTTAATTTATGGGAGAATTTGTAATACGTTAGCTGCATTGATTATTCCTTAAAGTATGTGAAAATATAAAATATTCCATTTACAGCGTTACATACGTTTTGGTGGTATCAGATTAATTTGTTGAATGACGTCTTTCTCAGGGTTTGTAACAGGTGAGTTCGGAGTAGGGCAACATCGTATCGAAGAGATAATCTTTTCAGATGAACAGCAGATGCGAGGTTTCCAATTTAAAATCAAAACACTCTTGTACACTTTTCCGAATCTCCGGTTTAACGTTTTTATTTAGAACTACCTGGTCACAGGCGACAGAATTAAAATAATAATAATAATTAATTTGTTGGCGTTAGAATTTTCAAAACGCTTTAACGTAACACGAGACTGACGATGACTCAAAAGTTAATGTAACATTTTTTTACACAAGGCGTTATTAATTATCCTCTGCAGTAAAAGACTTTTTTATAATTCGTTGCACATGACGATGACAATATGGTCTGCACCAAAACCATTCGATTTAAACTACTGACGAAGTCGAATTAATTCTCATCTCCCGTCGAGGTGTTGAGCTGAAAATTCTTTTCTAACTGAACCAATGATTGCCCCAAACTGAGTCACCTCCGGAGGACACCTCCATTCTCGGAATCCCTGTTCTAAATTAACCTAGGCCTCGCCAGTTTTAAAATACCTCATAACGAAGTGATTGAACCGACATATTTCTCTTCGTAAAACTGTATTTTCATGATTTACAGGAACTGATATTGTGTTCGTCTTCGACAGGTAATCATCTTAATAAGTGATGTCGCAACGCGTACTGCGAGGTCGATGTCCAAACAGCTACAGTACTCAGGGCCAAAATATGTGTTTCGCCTACGTCACTACCTTGAAGACAGAAGGAAAACAGACACACATACTATGTAAGCCAGAGACATTATCGACAAATGCACTGCGACAGTGTACTACAAAGTACTGCCGCTGGGAAATAATGTTTGTAGTGTGGGTAGTATATGCTTCCTTATGTTACTCCTCTGACCCCATTGGATTTTACTTCAAATGAACGTCTAACGCACAGATTCGTCCAGACTACTGTAATTACTTTAATCTAAGTAGTCATAACATATACAAAGCTTAGCTGTTTACAATGAGGGACACGGGTCCATTCCTCAACGCTTTTATTACAAGGGGGCAGAATATGCAGTTACTGACATTTAAAGACGAAACCATTCTTCACAGAAATGTCTTAAACGTCACAAAATTTGCGGAAGGTATGTTGATAGAAAATCGTTCTATGGGTAATCTCTTTCTAAGGGCTGACTCTGTCTTAAGTTTATTTATTGTTAGCTTTCAACTATTAAGCAACTCAAATAATTTCATGTTTTCATTGCCCACAGAGGTCACTCGCCTCTCGAGGAAATTAACCCGTACCATGAACTACAGATTATAAAATGAATGTATTTTCCAAATTAGCAGAGGTATGGGCGATTGTATGTATTATAACTATTCAATTAAAGAATATTTATCTACGTCAGGCCTCAAACTCAGACCACTGAGCTCGTTCCCTTCCAGCGCACGAATATTTGTCGACGTTTTCCTGTTTATGAAAGGATGAAGCCGTATAATCGACGGTTCCAAGACTTTAGTTCCTACCACATAAGAAATAACATGGATTAATACTATAGAGTAAATTAATAGAAACGATAAGAATTCCAACTATAGGAAGACATGGTCTGAACATGTCAAAAGGACGAAGGAACATGTAAGTTACTGTATCAAAGTCAACAAGGAAAGAGGAATGTTACAAGGCAAATAAAATTACTTAACCAAATTGATTTTAATGTTACGGACGGGCTTGTGAAAGTCATCCTTGAAGCTGGTGATGATGATGATAGATGTAGAAAGGTATGTATAATTCTTCCATCAATTCTCGAATATAAGTCAATGTAACCGTTAGCCTTGTTTTGAAACTAAATTATCACGAAATCATTCATCGTGCATCCGTTCCTAGACGGTGGCATTGTGGAAAAAAAAAATTAAATACATACCGCGGTGAAATCCTGAACAGGCTTTGGAACCTTTGTTACAGACTACATTAATGGTAGTCTGCTGATAAAAATATTTAAATGAATAAACTATTAATAATTGATGAGTTGAAACGCACTTAATTTTACTGCATTATAATTAATTGTAATGAAGTAAATCTTTGCTTTTAGTAATTAAAAGTACAACTGAATTTATATCTTTAAATAGCCAACTAATTACAGAGCATAGAAGATTTTGGAAATTTAAAATGTCTTGAAATTCAACACTTACATCTGTCACCGCGAGTCTAGCCTTTGGTGTTCTTTAAGTCAGATTTCCAGTTCAGCCCTTTTGTACTCACCCTATACAAAGACACCACTGCAATGACATCTTTTGCAAGCAGGAAAAGAGCGTGTAGAAGCTAGATAATTAATCCACAGTGTAATTACAGTAACAATAATTACAGAAAGCTGCTATGCTACGTACAAGAGACAGAATGTAGTACGGACGAAACAGCAGTTAAGGGATGACACGCGAAATATGACAGAAGCCTTCAGAAGCAAACCCTCTCACCCTCAGCCATCTAGCAAACCAAATTTTATAACTCTGCTACGCAAAACATGGAGTTAATTCAGGATGCAGAGTGAAGCAAAAGGCAGCCCGACGCTAGTGCAGAACTTGGCGACACGCGTCCAGCGAGCGTTTCTGCTGAGAGCCACTTCCGAAACTCAAATATATTTTCAAGTAAAAACTCAAATATCGAAAACAGAATACGTTGATATCCAAGAGGATACACAGGAAGAAACTTAAATGGGTCTTTTGCCACGTTGCTTTGTCACAAGGCCTCGGGATGCTATGTACGAGGTGCGTAGTTATGGGCGTTTTGGTAGTGCATTACACCGACCCTCCTGCGCTTTCGGAATGGCGTGTGCATCAAATTTTGCCAAAGACTCGCCAAAACGGCTACGGAAACCTATGAAATGCTAAAGCAAGCATTTGGGGAGTCCGCAATGGGTCGTGCACAAACTTTTGTGTGGCATTCACGTTTTAAAAATGGCCGAACCTCTGTCGATGATGATGAGCGTTCTGGACGACCATCTTCGAGCACAACGCCCGAAACTGTTACGAAGATCGACGTCGTACCATCAACGACTTGTGCGACATTTTTGGGATAGGCTATGGGACCTGTCAGCTGATTCTAAAGGAAGAACTCCACATGCGACGCATCCTGTCAGAGGACTAGAAGCAGAATCGACTTCTCGTTTGTCAGGAGTTTAAAGATCTTGCAAGAACCGACCCCACCTTCCTTTCTAAGCTCCGTGTGACTTCTTCCTCTTCCCAAAGATGAAAATTCAGCTAAAGGGAAGGAGATTTGAGACGATAGAAGAGATTCAGGCAGAATCGCAGATGGTGCTTGACAGGCTGACAAAGAAAGATTTCCAGGGATGCTTCCAGGCTTGGCAACGGCGCTGGGATCGTTGTGTTCACTCCCAGGGGAACTACTTCGAGGGTGATGGATGAATCTAATACCTGAGATAGGTGTACGGGTTTTTATAGGCGCAGTCTTGAAACTTTCCGATCGCACCTCGTATTACACTTTTATCTACAAATGAGACTTTGGTCTTGGAATAAGGACAAACGTTCGGGGTCGTGACCTCTGCTAAGGTAATGTTTTTAAGACACTAAATTAGAGTCTGCATAAAATACTGCAAATAATGTACCGAAGAAGACGGACTAATTCGCACAGTATCGGACAATCCCGTTTCATTTATTCAAGAAACTGATACGTGAGATTTCAGGTTCTCACGACGGTGAGTATGGAGACGTCTATTTTCTGGGTTGTTGATCCGTGCAGCGTTTTTTTAAAGTGTGAACAGTTTTGTTTGTATGCATGATTTTTTTACGTGTAGTATTTTCTATTTCCAACATCAGGGCAACGTAATGACCGAATCAGCAAGTACCTCTGAAACGTCTCTAAATATCTACGATACTGCACAGTGTAACACCCCACAGCCGTCATCTTACTGAAATTTGTAGCATTAATTTTAATTTACTAAGCAGCTTTTTTATCCTTTATAAAAAAATTCAAACACTGTGGAAGAAATTATCAATCTAAAAGCTCTGAAGCTAACTGAAGTTTATGACAGTATTATATATCGAAATAAGAAGGGAATACTACTGTAACAAATATAATATTAATATTAACCATATAATACATGTAACACATATTAAAAACAAAATGTATTTCGGAAATAGCTGCTGCACTATGTACCTCAGGGGCAAGGTTTGTCTCGGGTACATGGAAATAAATACCCTATAAATTGGTGAATAGATGGAATAATAATAATAATAATAATTCAGCATGCTTATGTATACATTCGATCACGGCAGAACAAGACTTTTAAGGGTAACTGGAAAATGAAGGGGAAATGGACCCCAAGTTCTCTTTTACCAACTTTTCATCATTAATGGAAATATTATTATACAAATTACATTTACCATTAAAGGGAGGACGTTAGGAATAAAGAGTATGGGTGTTATGGTTTAGGAAGTTGGGCCAACACGCACTGTGGGCCTACTTGCACCCCCTCCCCCTAGGAACGGTATGGAAGAGCAGTAGATCTCGTGCAGTAATTAGGGTTTAGTATTATAAGCAACCATCGCAAGACAGAGAGATATACAGACATGTTTAGTCTCACTACAGAATCCCTAAACCATCCAGCCAGCTACTTAACCGGGCAACCAGCCCTTCTAGCAATACACGCGTTGTATTGCTGCAAAGTAAGATTAAGTACCTAAAAAGGCATTTTGCTTAAATATGACCATTTGATAATGTAATTCTTGTGTTCGTTCACGACACACTCAGTAATCTTCAGTCAGTAGAGGAAAATCAGAAGAAATCTTTGAAACTTTTATTACTGTTGTTGTTATTATTATTACAACTATTCACCAATTTATAGGGTACTTACTTCAATGTATACCTGAGACAAACCTTGTCCCTAAGGTACATACTGCAGCAGCTATTTCCGAAATACATTTTGTCTTTTAATACGTGTTACATGCATTAAACAGATTTCGCGTGAGGCATTGTATATTTTACATGAGCGTCTTTAGAATGATGTTACTTTATTATTATTAATATTACGTATCACTTATTTTACGTCGTTGTCACTAACTCAGATTATACAGCGACGAATGGCAGGTTGATTAATGGATAATGTATTCGAAACAGCATGGAAGGAAGCGGTTGTGGCCTAACTTAAGGCATTATCCCGAGATTTATACGGAGGAAAAGGAAAAATCATGAACGGCCTGTCAAGATAGTCAGTCTCCGAGCCGAGGTATGAACCCGGGACCTTCCAAATACGAAGTAGAAGTACGAATAACGTTCTGTCTTCGTCCATTTCTTATTTTACAAACAGCAGTCAATCGGAGAAAATATATGATGTGTGAATTTCGTAACCATCAGATTCACGCGTTAAACAGAAACATTATTTTACATAAGGGTGATGACTGCACTCATCGCACTGATGAAAGAGGCAGAAAGCACCTCTGAAACGCCGGAAACTTCCTACCAGGCCACACGGCGCTACAACCCAGAAGGCAGAAAGTCATCTTCGACAGGATTTCGTCTCGAACTTCATAGTCACGCGTGTCAGCTCTTTTCCGACAGACAGATTCGGTTAATTAAAATGTTACACGGACATATTATAGCAGATATTAGGTTATTGATGCGATAAAGAAGCCGTGTAGACTTATAGACAGATACAAATTATATACAAAGAAAGTTGTGTACCTACAGTGTTACAAACATGACGACAATGCGTGTCTTTGAAGCCATAGACGTATTCTGAATCACTACTAGTGGAAAGCTTAAATTAACTAACCATTAAATTATAGGATTATAATTATTAATTTAAACCTTATAACAGCCTGACCGTAAAAACAGAAGCAGACGTTCTCTGCAAAACATTTTTATATAACTGATTCCTCTTACCTTCTTTATACGGTATTTCAATTTAGTTGTTTATAAAAGAACCGCCACAAGAACGTTCATCATTGTATACTATTTTAATTCTTCTCAAATTAAAAGTTATCTAGAGAAACTCAAGGCTTTTTAAACTCATGAAATGTTGCATGAAAGACATCACAATTAGAACTTTAAACAGTCTTAATAAAAGAATTGTTATTATTCTGGAAGAACAAAATAATATATTCACATTTCTCGTGGCTGCCATGTGTCATCCGACACGTCACCTACAAAAGTAGCATTTCTCAGTATTAATTACCATGGTAACCAGCCTGTACAAAAGCACAGCTGCAGAGAAACGTCAGTATACTCTTACTGAACTCCCTTCTCCACGCTCCACGGAAACTTTTAAGTTTTTTAATGGGATAAAATAATGTATAAGTTATAGTACTCATAGATAATTTTCACAGATAATGAACTTTAATTTTTACGGCTAAGAATAAGGGAAAACTAATATATTTATATATATTTTTCCTCCACAGGCTCCAATGTGTTAAATTAGGCATCTAAAAGTCCATAATTATTACCCAGATTTGAGTACAAGATAAGTGTATCGTAGATTCACCGTTTATTTACCAGAGCTGTTAAGTTATTATCGATTCATATTCGATAGTAAAAATTATGAAATCAATTTTTTAATAATACATAAGTAAGTAGCTGTGGCCCCTGTCTTTTTAATTTATTTGTGTGAAGATAGAAAAATAATAAATGAAAAATAAAACAAAATAAATAAAGAATAAAATTGAAACCCTACATCCGTAATATCAGATCTCCACACTGAGATACGAACCAAACTACACATAACCGCGATCCCCTTTTAATAATCTAAGTTTGTGATCCTCTGCAAAGTCTCTCAAGTAAAATGGATCATGAGAAGAATCTGATGAGGTGTGCTTCAGTTCTCTGAGCTATTATTTCAAGACAGGAGCCAAGATATTTTCGTCGATCTATGAGCAGACAGCAGGCGTTCGTCAAATCCGCCTCCAGCGCGTGAACTACTGAGCGGCAACTTTTAGTAACTAACAGATAAATATGTGAGTCTCCTGCAAATCAAGGCAGACCCTCCACCATCCATCATAATTAAAACAAATACAAGCCCCAATTACCTCTAACTCCATACGCTTAATTCCAATCATGGACATAAAATATTTGACATTATAAATGGAATATGGAATATCTCTACGACATTTACTTTGCTGTCATTACGAAGTGATAATTTTATAGACTATCTAACTTTATAGGTAAATAATTTATTGAGGAAGTTTGATTTTATGGATTAGACAAGGAATTCTCGTGTTTTTAAAACACAACTCAGGAAAAGGTTCACGAAATCTTGACTCCATTGTGAGAATAAGCATCCCGTCTACCACACCTTAACATTCTACTGATTAGAAATTCACTTCAAATTATTATCTCATTTAAGCCAAGATTTTTATATATTCCTCATCTTCCCCACACTTCTTACAAATCCCGCTTAACCCTACCACCTCTACTTAATCATTTCAATAACATATGATGATCAGTACGCGTTATCAATTGTAAAGTAACCCCACAGTACAGAGACATGTCGGATTAATGAACACTAACAGACAAATAGGAAAACGTAAGACTTGAGGTTCTCACAGCGGTGAGTATGAAGATATCCGTCTTCTGGGTTATTGCGCTGTATAGTCTGGTCGATGTTAACCAACGTTTCAGAGGTCATACTGCCTC
>NW_019059724.1:1246528-1273953 GCF_000696155.1 Zootermopsis nevadensis | reverse complement strand
TCAGGGCGATGACAGAGGCAGTATGACCTCTGAAACGTTGGTTAACATCGACCAGACTACACAGCGCAACAACCCAGAAGACGGATATCTTCAAATAGGAAAACATTACGGAACACAAGAATATAAATTATGAACATAATTACTGGATTAGAAAGAGTTATTTCACGAAGATGACAATTTTTGCCATTTCATCACATCTAAACTAAATTCAATTGGGTTTAAATAGAATGTAATTAATCAAAGAAACAAGATGAATTTCAGAAAATCAGCAACCAGCAACGCGCATCAACCCTTCAGCAATACACATAGAATCTTAAGTAGTAACCGGAGTACATATGCTCTTGGATTGTTTAGGTCGAGTTATATTAGGGGAAGCTGTGAACGAAGCACCCCGCACAACCCCCCTACCCCAAGTTTGTGATGTGTAAGAGGAAACTGCACTGCAATCCTATCCTGTCGACACATACTGCTTAAGCTTTCAAGTGATAATGTTAATTAAATTTAATTAACCTTCGGGTCCTTGTCCCGCTATAACATCTTGCATGACTCTTAGGACAACCTTTCAGTTCTGTGACAGAAATTCCGAAATCTCAACTGTTTCCAGGAAATGACACTTGTATGATACGGTGTTGGAGTACAGTGAGGTTCAGCGAAACATAGACAAGTTTAATATTAAGTACTAGTACTCCCATTGTCGACTGTCGACGAACGTATCTTCGATATATTTAGATCTGAAGCCTGAAGATTTTATTTGTTGCTTTGTATGGGTGCAAAACAGAGTATCATTAAAAGTTAAGGACTTGTTAAAAAACATAACCGAAGAGAGAGGGTGTAAAGAAAGAATGAGAAAATTACGTAATGAGAAGCTTCCTCTTCTTAAAAAATTTCTGTAGCAACAAAATTCAAACAAAATAAATGACAATAGATATGTAGCATTCATACAGGAGATGAAAATGCGAACAATACTTTAGCTGGATACATCCAAAGTAAGAGAATATGTCGTAGATTTTTGTAAGTGTTAAAGCGAATTTAAATTAAATTATTTGTGATGGATTCAATTGCCTAAGCATAGGGCCTAACAACGGAGAATTCTAAATACGTTAATAAAATTCAGGCTTTGTTAATAACAGGACTTGACCAGCTGAGCGACTATTCGGTTTTCAGTGGGGACTCCGATCCACTGAACTGTAAAAGTTTAAATAAATAAGATACTGTGATTGGTGGTGTTAGGTTTACTTAAATACGCTTTTTAACTAACATAATTAGTACAATATAAAATATTTTTTTTACATTTTTAAAGATAAGCTAGATAAGACACTAGGCCTACTTAGTGTAAAATACCTCAAATTTCGTACATTAATATATTTTCCAGAAATATTAACATGATTTCTGTACAGTGTAAACGCAACAGATCTCTAAATTGCAAGTGAACTAACAGAACACTTAGCAAAAATTAAATATCAGAGTTCGACAGATCGTTCTACTGTGACTGCAGTTATACCACGGTAATTAAGGTCTGAAAAGAGACACCGGAAGGAACTTAAAATAATACTTTCCTACGCAAATGTTATATGTGGTCGAAACGTCTTCGGAATTATTGAATACTAAGTTTAACTACCGTATTCAAAACGCTCCGCCACTGGTGAACATTCTGAGTGAGTTTAATCCAGTCTGAATCCAACATATGCTAATTATTTATGTTAAAGTTACGTTTTATCTTCCATTTTATGACTGATTCTTTCTTCCAAGTGGTCTCAGATTTTTAATTTCTCATCTCCACTGTTCCATGTCGCATCCCATTGAGTTAATTGCGCAAATAACATTTGGTGACGAGAATAAATTATTAAGCTCTCCGTTAAGAAATTTCATAATTCAAATATTACCTCCGCTCTCTCCGGTTACCAAACCTTCTTAATAAACCGTTAATGTGTTACTTTTTTGAGTCTAACAGTTAAGAATAAATCGAAGATGTTAAGAAAGCATAATTCAAATATTACCTTCTCTCTCCTAGGTTACCAAACCTTAATAAACTTCTAATATGTTATTTTTCGAGTCTAAAAGTTGACTATAAAATCGAAGAAGCAACTTACACGTACAGTATAATAAATGTACTGGGGTACCAGTTTCATATGTAACTGAATGTACACGAAATGTAACGAAAAGAAGATCATCTTCTCGACGTCTTTATATTTTTTGCCGTGTCAATTTGCTGTTCTCGCTGTTTGTAATTAAATGTACTCTTAGTCCGTACCGAATCTCCTTCTTGTTAAGTGTTTCACTGTGGTTTTCTTGAACCTCCCCACTGCATGATTAGAATACTCAACAGCACGCCGACTCGAAGATCTCTTGACGAAGGGTGCCAAGTCTAAGGCCAAATAAATCATTTGAAGTCTCCAAACCAAATGAAACTGAACCAGACACTAACTTCCTGACAGATACTTGAGGGGCAAAGTAACATGGACAAAACTTCAAGGAAATTCTTGGTAACAACTGTTTTTTTATAATACAAGTAACAGAATTTTGTACACATGATGTGACACACACAATTTTATGACATACACAGCAAACAAGTTTTAAAAATCAAATTGTAATCACCTCTCACTTACTAAAATTCAAACACTGGCGTTATTTTATAATTTTTACCTTCAATTTTCTTGTAACATTTAACATCATCGAAATTTTAGACCACAAAAATATGAATAGTGGTAGTGTTTTTCCAACCTCAGAACTTCGCATACCTCTAATCTGTTATAGGGCGTTAAAAATTACTGATATGGCCGAGCGCGTAACGCTGTAATAATAATAATCACAACAGTTATTAGCCTTTATTTTCTACCATACCGACGGCCAGACAGACCATTCATAGCCGGAAGTCAGGAGTCGATAAATTCTTGAAATGCACTGATTCTGAAGGACAGATATTAAAAATATAGAATCTCAAAATGTCAATAAAAATTAACGCAGCAGCAGCAGAAACCAAAGGGTAATAGACACAATGCTAAGGAAGTTTTCCTTAACCACACAACCTCACAAACTATTTTTATTAAAATCCAGCTTTATGCCATTTCTCCAGTGGCCATGAAAATTAATGATTTTCAAGAGGATTTCCTCGCTAAAATTCTGCATGCATTCTTCGCCTTCCACATATTAAACCTATAACAAACTTCTAGATTTCACTAGTCCAACAAATATATCACGACATTCCTCAGTGCAGTGTACAAAATTTCACTTTCTACAACCTTCTTAGAATTAAATACTTCCCTGAGCTCTTAAATCTATAATTGTTGTAATTTATATTTTAAATAGGATTTTAAGTTATCACGGCGGTGAATACGAGGTTGGCTGTCTTATGGCTTGTAGAGTTATGTAGTCTGGTAGAAGATTGCCGATGTTTCAGATGTCCTTCCTGCCTCTATCATCAGGACGAAAATGGCGTAGACATCAAGGACCACTGAAACGTCAGTAAATTTCTACCACACTACACAACGCTACAAGCCAGAAGACAGCCATCTTGATTTACGCTCTGTTCACAAAATGATAAACTACATTTCACGTATGTATGAAAGAACTGTAAATATTGAACAAATTCTAAATCAGATTATACTTCTTTTCTCTCTTTTAAATTCGAGAGACGTGGATAGCCGATTAATGCGCCAAGGTGAAGTCCGTTGCTTCTCCTCTGCGCAACTCAGGGCATTTAAGCCGGAAAGGTCTCTAACACTTTCAGTTCAAAACTACTAAATATTCCGTATCCGGACGAAATTAAAACCGGGGGCTTGTTATCTTTTCACGGCCTCCAAAATACTCGGAGTCCCGTGTTGAGGTGCATCCTACACTGCTCAATCCCATTAAAAATAAGGCAACGGATCCTGATAGAAGTTCTTTGATTCCACTTCGTTTTCCCTTTGTAGTAAGCGCATAAAATCTTTCGAAGATCATGTCCGTATGTCCCTCCTAACGCTTAATCTCCGTACCACTCTTTGCATTTAAACGACATTTGATATATGAGGTACTCAGTAAATTTTGTTCAAACTCAAATCGAGTTTTGCTTTATTTATCAAAAATATTCAATTATCAGTTACTGTATCATAAGCTAAGTAATTGGATAAAAGGATTCTAAATTTGGATGATCAAAAAATTTTACTGCACGTAACATTAATTAAGACTTGTAGGGCTACCAACCTTATCAGTTGGTTAAAAGTTGCCGATGTTTTAAGAGATCATGACCCTGATAATGGTCACAGATTGTCCCCGAAACTTCGGTGAATTTTATCCAATTTACACGAATGACAGCTCAAGAAGATTCTAAATCTGCCACAAAAACCTTCAAACACAGAAACTGATAATACAACGGCTTCCAATCATGATTTTCTGCGTTATTTTGAAAGGCTTGATTACAATTGAAAATTATTTACTACATTCATTTTATAATTGCTTGTCCTTTTTTAATGTTTCGTATTAATCAGTTTATCCTCCTGTCTGACGTATTAAATTACACTTTATTCCCAATTTAAAAAAATAAAAACATGTCATGTTATGTTACACACAGTAACAGCCCCTTATTCAAAATGATACTCCTGTATCTCACAAGCTTATATGCATCTAGAGAAGTTTCTATTTTCATTTAATAATTTTATACTTTTAATCTTTACTCATCATCCCCCGAGCGCCTACATGGCGTATAATGGGACAGCTGTACTTTTATTTTATTCATCATAAAATATATTTATTGGCCTATTTATTTCATTTAGGAGAGAGGATCCCTTAGAAGAGGTATCAATTCATCAGAATATCACTTTATAAAATATTATACATACTATTGACAAATAATTAATAATACTCGTTAAAGAGTTAAATAAAAGAGAATTATTTCAGAATTATTAAATGTATCATCTGATTAGGCAGTCGAGAATCACAAGATTCAGCCGGCATGGGGTTGGCAGGGATGAAAGGCTATCGCGGGAATCATAAAATCGTATAAAAGGGCGTCAGTGGGAGGGATGATGCAAGACAGGGTGGTGGTAGATTTTACTGAGGGATTCTGTAAGTTACAATTAGTCTCCCTTTTACCGCTAGAACGCGCGAGATAAGTTTCTACTGTACGAGACCTGCTAATAATTTTGCTATGCAGATTACATACAGCGAACCACGAGGGCGAAGATGACCATTTTTATCCCACTCCACACCCTCTCTTCATTTCCCTCTTTCATCTTTAAGAAGACGAATATAAGTTGGGACTAAAAGTAGCCTATTTTCGTATCCAGAATGAGGTGCTGTGGCTTTGTTCAGTTTTGCAAAGACAACACAGGAATCGGGTCTCCGCAGTTCCTTGTCAAATCTTAACTAACCTGAAAACTGAGTCATTATCCTTCTTACAAAACGGAATGGTTTCAGATCAAACACAATAATACAAATTTGATCAACAGATTTTTGCGTACGAAACGTAAAAGAAATTGCTTTGCAGACAAATATCAGGTAAGAGGTAATACAATATTAAAATCTAACTTTTGCTGACTTAAATAAATTTAAACCTACTGAAAAGGGGTAGAAAGTCCCTCACGGAAAATTTATAATCTCGAGAGGACAGATTGATAGGAGTTTCATGAGCAGAAAATGTTTTATGCAAAAACGGATTAAAAAAGCTGAAGATCCATTTCTGTTTGCTGTTTATATAATTTCGTTCTGTACTTTTCTCCCTGAAATTTGTATCAGGCGAAATATTACGGTCACAAATAGTAAGAAATTAAGCATAGACATCGAACATATGTATGCAGAAGAATTTGAAAAAGAAAGACAATATAAAAGCAATAAATACAGTAAAGCAAAGAAAAAATAAGAGACGAAAGATAGAAAGAAGGGAGAAAAGATAATTAGCGATGAGACACAACCGTGAATGTGCGTTACTACCAAGTATGTAGGCAACACATTTATGTGTATTCGTATCATGAATACATATATAATTATACGGAATGTAAACTGCAATCTTTTAATCTGAAAGCAGTGCACATCGGAGGCATGCCTGAAATATATGTTATTTAGAATTTCTTAATGCATGTTTGATTGTAACAAACGCAAGAGAAATATTTTATTTTACAAACTGAACACGCTACAAAGCAAGCATATATAAGTACAGGCACTGATAGAATTGCACACAGGCCAGTTTGAAGAAGACACGAATACATTGCAGTTTCCTAGAATAAATGAAGTGTGTCAGATTATTTTACATGATACTGTATCGTATATAATAATGCATGGAGGTTAAACCGTGGTCGTCCAAATTACGACCCGCGAGCCAGAGGTAAGTCATAAAACTTTATTAAAATTAACAATCAAGGTCTAAATCTGACATTGACTCACGTCCCTTAAAGGCAAAGTACGATATAATAAAATCACAAAATTTCCTGAAAATATCGTAATACTGAAATCGCATTCTGAATAAGATTACATCAAAAATTTGTATTCTTGGGCGCCACTGTTTGAGAAACAATTTTACCATTGATAGACAGGTACAGTTGGTGGATCAATTGTGGAGAAGTGCTTAAGAATCATAAAATATATGAGTTACAAATTAGTTTTTGAAATTTGAAAATTTCCTTGATACTTTAGTCAACCTGAGGCTAACAAAAAGACTACTGAAACGTCCAATAAATAACACAAGGACTAAATTACGTAGAGTAATCTTATTTATTATCTCCTACGAAGATAATTGTCAATTATAATCAACAATAAAGGACTGAACTTGATACAGGCAGCAAAGCTTCCATGTGCTTCGTTAAATACTATTTAACCCCCATCGAAAATATCATTATCTGCACTCTGAGGTCCTCTGTTCTATTCCGACCTCATTTTATGTAAACTCCTTGGCTGTGATCCCCGATTTCTTCCTGTTTAGGGCTTTTAGTAAAACTTGTCACGCGTTCCAAATATTCTTGTTTACGTTCTATTAATTTCTGTAATGGCTTGAACATATTTAGGTTTTGTATTTTAACCAGTTTTCTTTTTCCTGTTTACTACACAGTAATCTGGTACTAATCTTAACTGCACCTACTCTGATTCAAATCGAAAATATCGTAAATATTCTGGACTTGATTCCACTTCTCTATACCTTACGTGTGTGTCCTTCCTACTGTAAAACTTATGCCTGATTATAATTATTTTATTGTGACAATTCATTATTCGAGGCACATACTATTTACCCTTAACATCCACAATCATATACGCACACCTTTTTACATTTATCATCCTAAACAAACGGGGACTTACATATCTGCTTGTCTCACATTTGAGTTACTTTATATTTTGTTAATTTATGTAAGATTATTTAAAATTTATATAAATAAAGTATATCTGCATATTGAACTCAAATTACAGACCCAGAAATTAATTTTGTTCCTACATTCTTATTTATTACGTAGAGAAATATTTTAAGTAACATTTATAGAAAATTTAAATATCGATATGTTTTGTAACGTGCAAAGTTCTCTATCACCCAGTCTCCTATCCGATGGGTACTGTGGTCTTTTCCCGGGGTAAAGCTCGGCCGGGGCGTGATGCTGACGACTTACCCCATCTAGTGCCGACGTCGAGAATGATTAGAACTTACATATTCTCTCCCCTCAAGTGCTTACACGGCGTACAGTGAGACAGCTTTACATCACTTTACTTAATTTGATCTTGTAAGAAGCGAAGATATGATAAAATTATAATATTAACCAAAATTAAACTTAAGATGGATCTCCATCTTCATAATCGCTGGCTCGAGAAACTGGCATATCACAAAACAAAATTTTGTCTACAAATTTAAATGAAGAATCTCCAAAAAAATAAACAACACTTCTCCGATTACATTGGATGATAAAACGTGGAAACCTATGGATAAATAGACACAAATTTAAAGTATTAATTTTTTAGGTTTTTAAATTTAAGAACCACATCTAATGAGCACGCCCCGTCTCAGATATGACCTCCTCAATTGTAGCCATTCCAAACGACAGACACAAGACGTGTTTGTATCTGCACAGGGTCGTGATGGTACTCGGTACAGCGAGTATACTCGTGTGTGTGTGTGCATGCTGAGCTAACAAAAGTTAATATAATAAAATCTTAGCACTTGGCAATAATGAAAAGAGAGGGGTAGGAAAATAGGTGGCTTGGGGAAGGGAAGAAAACGTAAGAATAGAATAATAGTAGAAGGAGACGAGAAAGGAGTGAAACCTTGTTAGAATGACACGTGGGAAAAGAGGGGCGATGTCGGTTTATGTTACTTGGAGGATAAATAACACTGCAGTTACTCGAGATTTTAAACTTCAGCTTTGACATGTGAAGCCGACACACCTAATTTCGCGTGGATAACAAAAGACTGTGTAATCTTCTTTCGTCTGTAGTTTATTTACCGACTCCGTCAGTATCTTAAACTATACAATATCAAATCAACGATTAATGAATATGAAAGAATGCGGAAGGAAGCCGTGGTTACCTAATTTTGGATTTTATCCCAACATTTTCCTGCAGGAACAGAGGAAAACCACTAGAAACCTCCATAACGGCAGCCGCAATCCAGACTGAGATTTGAACCATTGATTTCCGGAATACGAAGTAGTATTATGTCCGTGTAATTTGGGACTAATTCTTTATGAATGGAGTCGCGTTGGTCTAATTGTCCTTCTACCAGGATATTTAATCCGTAAGTCTTTAACGGGTTTCGATAAAATTTAATATCGGTGTGCAGGATTTGAAATAAATGTAAAATTTATATTCGTTTCTGTCAGCTGTAGCCCTACAAAGACCTCAGATCGAGCTTCACGAAATCTGTATCAGATCTTAAGATTTTATGCAAATTCTGGATATAAATACTGAGCGAAATACTTTTACTTTAAATAAAGTTATCATATTTAGACAAGAGACTCATCTTTATTTGAAATCTGAATGTGGAGGCAATATATTCCATCCTATAAATTCTCACGACGTTACTACCAAAATCGACACCAAAAAATGTTATCTGGCAGTAAGTAAACATGAGTGACAATTAGGGTTGAAATATGACAGAAATATATGTTCAGAAATGATGTAAATTTTAAATTGGAATTCACGTTTTAGAATATTTTATAGAGTACAATATTTTTGGAAAATGTGCATTACGTTTACTGTTTCTGTAACCTCCGAAGGGATCTAATTAATCTGAAGCTTGCAATGAAGAAGAAGAAGATTTGTACCTCTGACAACAGAGATACTGCTCATTTTAAGACAAGAGTTTGCAGATAATGACGACATAAAACCGACTAACTCTGTCTTATTCTCAAAATTGTTAAATGCTTCAGACGAAATAAATATACATGGGATGAAAATATAAATGTCAGTAGTAGTTTAAATTAAACTATGCAAGTTCCAGAATATATTCTAAGGGACACACAAACATCTTAACACTCTCCATCCTCAATACGAGATATCTCGTTAGAAATCGTACATATTTCTGGTTGATATTAATTCGGCTTTCAAGAACACTTGAAGGAAAACGTGTCCCACCAAGAATACGTATTCTTGACTTTCCAACAAGAAACATTTAGACGTTACCACAGAATGTAGAAACAGAAGGAAGTTTCTTTAAATTAAAACCAGGATTAAACTGAAAAGTCGATTATTGCCACTGCCGTTTCATCCTCCGAGTCTGCTTTCTACCCACAAGAGTTTCGGTTATAAACAAGACAGAAGAAGTCTATAGGTGTCGGGGAGTATTAAGTAAATAAAACTTAGTGTAATACGGAAGCAGAAATGGGGAATGGGGAATGGGTAGGATGAAAAACAGAAGTGGAATATGTGTGAGATGAAGCGAGGTGGGGGTGGGGGTGGGGTGTAAGAAGATTCGTATCTGAGGAAAGCAGAGGTGGGAGCTGCAAGACTTTATGAATTGAAGCGCTGAATGTTCGTTGTCTCAGAATGAGAGGGCAGGCGACTATGAATGCAAATGGAAAGAACTTCCTCACACCTCAACAACAGTGCGGCTATTTGTATAAAATTCTTCACGGAAGAGAGGTAATAACGTCATATAAGTAACTGAAGGTGCAAGGTGTTTCTTGAAATATTTGTAGTTGCTCAGCTTGCCAAAAGATTCTCATCTGCTTTAATTAAACCCCAAAGATTCACTGCCGTGTTAACAACAGCCAGTCACTGGATTCCATCCTGGGTCAGCTTAATCCATTTTACAGCCATACATCATCGGAGTGATTTCTTTGGACAACACACGAATGGCGATTACATGAAAAACAATACCTTTGTCTTATCTTAATATCTTCTTCTCACTTTCCTCTTACTCTCCGTCTCTTCTCCACGTTTCTCTCTCTTCCTCTGTCTTCTTCACAGCCGTTTTCGTTTTTGTCAATCATCGGCATCTAAGCCTGCTACTTCTTCCCCCCTTTACCTTTCTACCTCTCCTCTTTCATGACATTTTCCATTATTTTTCATTTTCCTATCCCCTGTCTTCGCTTAAAGCACTCGGTTAATGTCTGTTCTGATTAGATAAAAAAAACAGGTACATCGTGTTGACTAAACACGATTTGGAAACAAAAACTTTTCTACATACTAGAGATCACCAAAATAATTTCAAGTCAGCTATTGGTGTTTATTAAAATCAGGAAAACTAACTTTGTAGGTTATAGGATTCACTACGTCAATTATGTGAACGATTTAACACTGAACTAGCTGGAATGTTGTCTACGGTATCGGAAGGCGAATACTGTTCCTTGCAGAAGCTTCTACCTGGTTAGCACAGACTGAAGAGCCTAGTTTTAATCTTATCCTATTATTAGCAATTAGCTAACTAAACTACTCTTTGCATATCAAATCAAGAAGCGAGACGACTCAGGTCGTACGAGGGAAAGCGAATATTTCAAATCTAGGGGCCCAGGAGCGGAGGAACGGGGTAGGTGGTAGAGAATGAGAGAATGGTAAACTTGGGACCCATTGATACGTGGGGAAATATACATTAATATAAATGGTTATCATTCGAGAGAAGAGGGAGGGATTTGGGGGAGGGGGAGGGGGAAGACGGTGACTGTACACTTTGTTGGGTAAAGTGAACATGAGCGAAGGTAGCGCCCTGAGCGGATCACAATTCCTTTGCGCTAACTTATTCCAAACTTTTAAAAAGCGCCTTCTTCTGCCGAGACTTGTTCGGAAGACTGCCCTATGGGAACAACTTGTCACGACTGATTTCCATCAATTCTTTCAGAGATTCATTTTATGCATATTTGTTAATTATTAACATCAAATATATTTCGTACATAATTCGTAAATTTGCAGAATCCTTGAGAACAAAATATACGCTCTGAAAGTCAAGAATTTCCCCCCAGACTTTACGAAACCCGAACTTTCATCACCGTGTTTACAACATCCTACCACCAGATGAAAATAAATTCAGTCTACACTTCTCATATAATCCTCTTAGGTACATCTTAATATTATCCTCCAATGTATGCTTACAAATACATGAATGATTTACTGGTATTTTAATCTCATCAATATTCCCATTCATTACTTTAGCTTCCAAGCATTCTGATACATTTCCAAATGATGCACTAACATGATTTCCATTGCGTGAAAACCAAATAATTACTTACTGAGTACGCAGACTAAATTTAAATTTTTGGGTTTCACAACCAAAGAAAAGGGTTGCATTCAGGGCGACTTTGCTCTTAAGTATCGTGATTTCAAGGCGAATATTAATTTTACTGTGGCATTTGAACAGAATTGAGCTTGTGAATCTTCACTTCCGATTCCTACCGTCCGCTGTCGATATATGGAAATGCCAGTATCGACTGTCCCCTAATACTTGCAGCTTCTGACTCTACGCGTTATAGAATTGGACACAATATTTCATCCAAATGTCGCACTGAAACGGAGACGAATTCCCGAATATGAATATTCATTTGGCGAGATGATTCTCAAACCCATCTCTTCTTCCCCTGAAACCCTCTTCACCATTCCTCGTCATGTCCATCTCCTCCAAAAACCTTGAACCCCCTCCCTTTATGAAACACCCCGTCTACCCAACCCATCAGTGTTCCCTCTTCCCCCCCTCACTGATTAAGGTTCCACCAAAACTGGGAACTAGACACACGGAAGGATGAATTAGGATTAGCTTTGAGCTTTCATGGCTCTGTGAACCTACTACCCACGTCAAGTGTGTTGGCTATTCTTTGATTGTACCAAAAATTCGTAAGATCTTAACAAGCGCATTCATAGTTAAATCTACGACAATATTACGTTTATTACTTTAAACCTTAATTATATTCAAATAACATCACAAAATCAAACCACTGTTAACAGGTACAATCAAATTTTCCCCACCTACGATTCATATCAAGACTATAAACGTTTTATTTTCTGTATATTTACTGGATAGAAAACTATTAGTACTAACACCTAATAGCCTAACTTACGACGATCTACAAGTTACATATGGACATGTATAAAGCTGAACAAAGACTTGCATGTTTTTGAGTGAAGAACTATGAATGAATAAAATTGATACATTTAAAGTCCTCTTTCTCAGAATTTGGTTTCCTCTATTGACCGAAGTAAATCACGAAGACCAGAAAACGTGGTTACAAGACTGAGGCTCGTACGTTCAAAATACCAATCGAACAGAGCCAAACGCCTGACTGCCAGATTATGGGTTTGTCTGTGTCTTATATTTCGACATTACATTCTTCTGGACAAACGTCTAAGTTTCCTGTGGACAGTGACAGTTTACCTCATACACCCGCGGTATTAACACACTTCACTCGACGTAACCTTGGTTATTGAGAAGATATTAAGTCTATTTTCAATACGGACTCCACATTTATTTAAAAACTTGGTGTAATCTGATATTATAAAATACTTTTTAATCATATTCACACAAAGTCTATTTGATCTAAACAAATTTAAAATTTAAAATCTTTAAAGGCTTTTAGATTATTTCTATTTACGTATTAAATATAATTTATGTGCCGTAGACGATGTTACCTGCTGTCAGTGGGGTTAAATGCACTCCAGGTTCAGAAACCTTGCCCCAGACAACCTTAAAAATATGCTTGTTTAGAAATAAGAATGAAGTTATGTAATTCAATATGAGGACAGTTGCATCGCAGATAATCAAGTACACATACAATATTTTCATAATTTGCGCTGGTTGATTTGCGAATTCTTTAATTTAGTCTTACGGGTTATAACTTTATGCACATGGAAATATAAAATTAAGTACTTTAAATATCCGTTGTTGGCGTTTTCAGTAAAATCATTACCATGTATTGTTTTTGCTTAAAATTCACAATAATTAATTCTTTAAAATCTTCTAGAAACACGCCCGTCCTGATCTTCTGCGCTGTAACATCTCGTTTTCCAAGACGTTTCAACCCAGATGACCTCTATCAACATCTTTACATCATTAACAGCCTCAGACCTTAAATTCCACATGGGTGCTTAATAAACTTCATAAACAATACAAACAGTATCAGGACATTTTCATCACTAGAACATGAAAATCGGTAAACTACAAGAAATAAGTATTAAATTCTCAATCCCTATTATTCAAACCAAGTTTTAAAAACGAATGAATAAAGACGTACTTATTCTAATATATATGCTGTCACATACTAGTAATGATACACTTTGTGCTTGCAAAGTAGATCGCTTCATGCATTAAACAATACACTGTCGCCTAGCGGTAAAATAGTGACGTCATATTATTTAATATTATATCCTAGTAGTAAATAAATAGAACGGATATACGGACGGAAATTGGAGACAAATACAGCTACACATTTATTTCAAAACTATTATATTAATAACTTATACATTCCTCTTACTGTAAAAGAGAAGTACGTGGCTGTAATAAATAAGACTATATTTTAACGATGTGTTCTTTATTAAAGAGATGATAAACTGTGCACACAGAGACGTGTGTTTTTAGGATAGGTAGTACTTGCCATCTGCGGGGGCATCTCTCCATTTAACTTTTCGTAATTTTGTATATTTTCTAAAATGGTTGTCTGCAAGTGGCATCTACTTTGATAGGGCGTAATAAAACTAGACAATTTTCTGCCCTCCTATGTTGCCCGCTCACTGTGCATGCATTATACCAAGCAATCGAAGTTATGTCGACACAGCGTTAATTTCACGTAGGTTGGTAATTTACAGAGGGACACTGCCAGCAATTTACGAGCGGAGTTCTTACAGTTTTCTTAGCTGGCTACTAGAAGAACCCGAAGACCCAACGTTGCTGGTACCTGAGACCGCCTTTTAGAGCCACTCAGCTCCCACCGTTTGAATTCGAGTACTGAACCGAATTCAAAAAACCCACGGCCCACTTATGTAAACGTCCAAAATAAAATTCAGTGTTCAATGTCGAACTTTTTCAGCAATCTTCTCATAAAACTTCAGTATACATTACTTGTTTCAGTCAAAATAGTTACATACACAAACCACTCTCCTAAGGATATCAGGTGACCTGAGTGAATCACGAAGATTTTCACTTCAACATTCCCTTCATAAGTAACGATGCTCTCCTAAGCACTTAGCTTTAAAATGTCAGTAGTTTTTGTTCTTTATATTGTAAATCGACACAAGAAACATTTAATGCAAAAATGTGGTTGTTGTAGAATAAATGACAACGTTAGGACTGATCTCAAAAATTTGTGTTTTAGTTTGTAGATAGGATAAAACTGGCTCAGGATGGAGATTTGTGACTGACGCTTAGAAACGCGCTAATTAGCTTTTAACTTAAATTAAAAGAGAAAATTTCTTGAACAGCAGACCTACTGTAAGCTTCCCAGAAAATACTACTGAGTTAAGATACAAGTGTTATTTATCAAAGTGAAAAGCATCGGTATAATATCTATAAATAACGTTCTACCACGTTTCATGAGGTTTCCGAATGTGGAACTGACGTTTCCACACATACCACTGCTTTTTCTGTTGCATTGTAGTTATGCTGCACAAACGTTCACAGTCTGATCTTATCGGAAGCCAATGGCAAATAATACAACCTTAATTTCGATACCACAGCTGGGGCGCCTTAAGTAAGCAGCAACTTCTCTGACATCATTGTGCTGCGGACGAGTCTGCGTGGGAAGCAAGGCGTTTTATTTTCCAACAAATAGCGGGAGATAATTTCTTGTAATTTTGATTATTCATTCCTATAATCTTCATCTTTAATCCATTGCACGTCAGTGCTTGTTACACCACCAGATAACATTTACATATATTTCTAGATCGTCTATGATTTTTTTTACAATTTACTTCGTCTCTAATGATGTAGCAGACAAATCCGAAAGTCCATAATCATCATCATCAATGATATATAAACTCACTGGAGAAAGCAATTCACAGTATTCAGTCAGACCCTTATCACGACTTGTTTGCTCTCTGAGATTCGTCTTAATATTCGATGTGGTCGTTATCCAATAGAAAATGAACCAAACTTCTGTATTCTTTCTGTGTTTGCCCGTCCTAAACAAACGTCCAGTCCATCACAGACTTTTAAATTCGTTGTCCTAACAAAAGTCGATAAACTGTAAAATTAATGCATGTGGATAAAAACATATATATTTTAAATAAAAAACTCTATTAGATGCTAGTATTTAAGTTTTTCGCCTAAAATTTTGTATACATTTCTTATCTCCCCACAACCGCTGCGTGTCTTGCTAGTGACGCTACACTTTTCTGTTATCTTCTCACTGCCTGGTCCACGTTTCCCACTTCGCACTTTCTTCTCAACTCTGTCAATGCTATCTCTTTGTGTTCTGAGATCAAGTTTCAAGTCACAGAAGTATCAGGTACAACTACAATTTTGTTCATCTCAACACCCAGATTTTTGGATAAAGACGATTGGAATACAACGTCAAAATAAGAGCTTTTAGGTGATTAAAACATCATAAATTCTACAATAACTTCCATACGTAATATTATATCTTTTATATCCATTATTTAAAGAGATCAGTCTATCATGATTACATTAAAAAATTCAGTGAAATCTTGATTTTGTTTTCATAAACTTCTTTCAAACGAGGATTAAAAAGCTTTAAATCTGAAGAACAGGCTGGATTTTGCGGTTGTATTGTTCTCCGGCATAACAATAGACCACAATATCAACACTATTGAAGTTTTATCCTCAAAGGATGGATTAGAGTTACTGCCGAAGCAAATCTTAACGTTTCCAAAGTTATTACAGAATATTATTCTGGTCTGAATAGATATAAATATTTTACTCTGAAATAACTGGTGGTATTGAAACATTTTAATCTTCAGTACTAATAAAGAGAATCTTAAACATCCCTAAGTTATTTAAACGTTATAACAGTAGTTAACTGAGTGTGTGCGTCACGATTTGTACCGTTTGTAAATTTTATTAATTCTGTGAATACTATGATCCCTAAGTATCACCATGTACCTACTTCATAAACATAATTGATTCTTTGTATCAATAATCTGAATCTTAAGTATCACCAACAGTTGTTCTATATTGCTCCAACTATTTATTTAACATTGTGTCTGAACATTCTGAAAGTTAATATCACTAATGGCTGTATTACATTCTTAGAAAATTTTAGTTTTTATATTGAAGCATCCATTTTGACAAACACCATAAGAACATTTATAAGTAGTTCCAAGGCTAAAGGATATCTGACGTAACAGAACAAACAAGCAGTACCTCGAAACTGAAGCACAAATTATTTTTTTCTAGCATACACGCTGAAAGGAGAACATAATTTAAAAAAACTGAAAATATAAAAATTATACATTTTAGATTTCTCATCTAAAGCACGTTTTTGTTACACACTGAATATTTTCCTATTCTAAAGAAGGAAAACTGTTAATTTAAAAGGAGTATTCTACATTTAGACCTATAGTCAGCAGTTTCTTAAAATTGAAAAAATAATCTTATATATAATATGTCTTATACAGTGAATATAATTATAATTAAAGCTTCGGATTGCGGTCAGAAACAGCAAACATTCACTTCCGTAATCATTATATCGAAGATGTTTATTGATTAATCAGAGTTCCCGCCATAATTTTGTTTCCTTCCAGATAACATATAAAACACCAAACAGGTCTAATACGAGTAGATTATTCACATACTTAATACCATCAAAGTATAACAATAATTATAGAATGTACATACAGTATTTAGTTTATTAACGCAAGTACATCACATTCCTCTCATCTGACTGAGAAGCATAACAACGATATGAAACTTAGCATTCACCCTCACATCTCCCCCACCCTACTTCTGTAGTTCTCCCTCAATTCGCATTTTTAGAATAAGAAAGAGGACGGAAAAATAACTTCTATACTTGATCGCCATTTGTCACGGACCGAACCATCCGAAAAATACCGGAAGCAGAAACCATATTCCAAAACGACAGCACTGCCTCCTAACGGCCACAACGATAAAACTCTTTTTTTTTTAAATGTTTAAAAAACCCTGAATTTTATGAGCTAATACAGAAATCTTTCTGTATCCAGCATGGACCATCAACATCGCTCTCCTTTGTACCCAGGGGTGTACAGATAGCATATATGTGCCTTCAGAAGCCAAGCGTTCCGAGTTTTGAATATAACAAGAACTGCGAAATTTGTATGTGTTCTCGCTTATATTTTAAAAAGTGTATCACAGTCAGAAAAATATATTTTAGTTCCTTAAAATACGTCGACCATTATAGGAGATTTCCTCCAAATATCACAGAAGCAGAAATTAACTGCTCCATAACATACCTGTAATTTAATGGGTCGAATGTTCTGCGAAATGACACGTGAAAGAAACAAAGTTCTCTGCAAATAATTATCCAATGAAGAATTAAGAAAATCAGCAATTTAGGACCTTGTACAACTTTTTGTAGCAGTGACGTGGGAAATTTTCGAATTATTATGAGTTCATTGGATGCATAGCGCATATAGCCTGTCAGTCTGTCTGTGTCTGCATATTACGACTAAAGAACCGCTGGACGGATTTCGATGAAATTTAGTGTATGTAGTATGACAGTGACGGCTACACCAAACTCGTATATTCTAATTACCTAAAATCAGTAACACCAACATGGTGTTTGCAGAAAAATGTAAATTTGGCAGCAAAAGTAGTCACACAATGTATGGTCCTGAAATAATGTATGCAAACGAATATTCGAAAAATACGCACATTTGTTGACGTAATTTTTATAGAGTGTAAAACAACAAAACCGAGAAATCATAAAATATATACAACTTTCAGTTTGACGGTGATAGCTAATGAACGTTCAGAAATAGGTGTATAAAATTCGGTATGGAAATACAACAAACGCCTAGTCACAAATATGCATTCAAATATTGTTTCTAAATCGACAACTGATGAGAATTTTTGGTATTACATCAGAAGAAATTTAATTTCCTCCCAAAAACAATTTACATAAATCTTATTAATACAATATAAAGCATTTAACAAGGAAATATACTGTGTCGTAATTGAAACTGCAAGCAATAAAAATTCCAACTCAACCGAGACTCGATCCCACGGAAGTTTGCTTATAAGTTGCACTACTTATTTTTCAGTAACGTTAATAGATATTTCAACGAAACATAAAACGCGTAATTTTCTTAAATTCCATTCTGTAACATACGCAACCATATTCACGCGTGACCGAATGTTATTAAATCAAGAACCTAGGTGGAATATTTACCACAGATGCGGGAAAAGTATAATGTGTACATACGCTTAGCTGGAACATTTTAAGGGAACATACCACCTCGAACACACATTAAAACCAAGCCTAAAACATACGTAATAATTTGTCACTGAAAGCACTAAGTAGTAACAATGTCACAAATGTTCTTAAAAATATAAATCTGAAAAATTGTGTGCCTGTGTGACACCCCTGATTTTACCGCACGCGCAGTTTTTCCTTGTCCCTTCCCACCCCTCCCTTACTTCAAGTCCCAAAACTCTATTTCCATCTAACGTGAAGCACTTAGCTATTAGCATATATCCATCGTTGGTCCGTACGTCCATAACAATACATGATAACCTCTTCCACAGTACTGCCATATACCCATCACAACAGACCTGTCACATGACACTCCAATACACAAAAATAAAAATTAAAGTCTCTCTCCTCCATTTTATCGGAATATTTACATATTACGGACTTCGAGGTGAGGTATGTAAGTCACTGCCAACATGAAACGGAGACTCACCTCAGCGGGTTACGGCCACCGAATCGAGGCTTCACTCCTGAAAGAACTTCGATGTTCATAACCGTCGTTACCACAAAAGCCTTTCGTACGAATCTACCCCAATTTAATTAAGCTCCGTCCACATATTCACAACGAATGCAAATACCAAGAAGTTTCTAAAGATTCTGCAACTAAAAATGAGCCCATTAGCTTTTCTATGCCTTCCTATCTGTCCGTCTGTCCACACGAAGTAAGTAGAGAGGCTAAACGGATTTTCATGAATGTTGGTTTTTGAGACTTTCACTAAAATTTGTTGACACGCTCAAGTTTTGTTGAATGGACATCCGCTCGCCTTTCTGAGCGCAAAAATGACTTGTTGGGGGATCCCCATGCTACCTTGATAACCATAGTTACCTGGGGAGTCCTTCCTGATAAATTCCCCCCCAAAAAAAACAGTTTCGTGACTACTAGCCACCCATCCTCGCCCACGAAAATGTAATTGATCCCAGACAATTATGAAATTGTTGGAACCATTTACAAAACGCACATTCTGGCGAATGCGCGAGAGCTGTTATAGTAGTTTACAAATTTAGTAGTTTTAAAATCCTCCACTCTACGTTAAGTCCTGCTGCATGTACAAAGCTCCAGCACATCTCATATTTTTATATTCAAGATGCATTCTCTTATTTTCTGTATGCAAGAAAAATAACTTTCAAAATAATAAAATAATTTATATGCAAACTGCTTAAAAGTAATAGATTTATACTATAACAAATAAATTAAAACATAAATATACCTATATATTATATTGCCCGAGGTGTTTTAATTTTATTGAGCTGTGTTTGGAAAATAGTTTTAAAATACGCATCATAAAAAATTGAATAAAATGAACTGAAATACGTATTAAAATAATTTCACCGTTAGAATTATAAATGCAAATTTCAGACCGCAGAATTTAGCACTATAAATATCACAACATTTTAACGTAATGTTTTCCTCGCTACACGCAAAATTTTGTTTTATATAGCAAATTTAAATATTTTTTTCCAAGAAAGGACCATAAACTGTTCACTATGACCTATAGTTAAGTATCCATAAAACGCCTCTAAGAGGCGATTGGTAACTGCTTAATGAAAGGATTTAATTTGTAATTTTGACTTTTTATTAACCACTTGTAGCCCATAGAATGACTACAAAATGCAACATTTTTTAAGCAAATACCTGGACTTTATGAAATATTTTTCTAACAGCTACAGAGATTGCAAACAGAACGTAGATTCACTTCTTTAAAATCCATTTTAATATTATACATCCTACCCTAGGTCTTCCAAGTGGCCTCTTCTCTTCATGTGTTCCTACCAAGATGATGTTACAATTTTTCAATTCTCCTATGCGTGCTACATGTCTCGTCTAAACTTATTCTGAGCACTCTAACAATATCTGCTGCAAAAGTACAATAAAAGTTTAACTGATTTCAACCATAACGGGTGATGGATTCAAGCACCTCAAACAATAATTTCGAAGAATATAAGGGAAATAATGAAAATAGTACCACTGAATTGTTCTCACGTTATACCCATGTATCATATTGTAACAACGAAAAAAATATACTGTAACGAATTTATTATATACGTATTAATTTTATTAAAAAACCATACAGAATGTTGAATACTTCAGGAAGCGAACGATAAAGCTTTCATATAATGCAACTTATTTTAAAAGGCCGTGAAAATTTATTTCATAATTCTAATCTGATAGTTCATATAGCAAGTCCATCAAAATTAATGCTCTACTGAAAATACAGCCAGACAAGTAAAGTAACTACATAGATTTAATGTGATGTATAGTTTTTCCAGATCTTATGCAAAGTTCTTGTGCTCTTATAATTATTAAATGACGCGTGGCGCTATTAAAACCAGACAGAGACGAAATGGGGTTTCAGTGACTTTTTATGCGCTGACGAGGACGAGTTCACCCGCTGCTGTATCTCCCCCCTTCCGTAGGCGTAAACAAAATAAATAATACGACATTAATATCTAAACCGAATAAAAATCAGTCAACACACTATATTCAAACAGAGAAAATTATTAGTCTACGTCCAAACGTAACGTAAGATTTACTATTTACGTACTATTTTGTACAAGCGTTGAGATAGCTTTAAAAAAAAATTACCCCTGTCAATTACACACTTCTCGGGAAGTCTTAACAAAGTCCTCCTTTTATTAACATCTTCTCCAAACTCCGGCATGCGAATGACAAAATCAGCGCTCGAGAAACTAAGACGTGTACATCCCGACAAGGGCCCGGTGGAGAAGACTGTCATCCCTTAACACACTGCACGCCTGGCAGGGCGAAGACGATTTCAAACAATGGCGGGGGAATGCTCCAGTGCCCACCACACTCCCTGGATTTGACCCCTAAAGACTACCACCTGCTCGGGGCAGAAGAAGGTCATAGGGGAGGCAAGACCTTCAGGAATTAAGGCATCGTCCACGAAGACGTATACCGGAGCGGGATCATTAAGACAGAAATACGTGAATCGTAAAGATTTGCAGGATAACAGATTACGTCCAGGTACTTGGCTGTATATGTTCGGATTCGACAAAATATTTTTTTCAAACAACTATAAATAAATGTAAAATAACATCCAACAAGCGATCAACGGCTGAAAAAGACGAGTTACAGCCATAATTCAAGAAAACTGAGCTTCTATTCAGCATCAAGTTTGATAAAAAATGTGAATGAATTTTAAATTGAATGTATATTTCATAAATTATTTTTTTTGTGTGTGTGTAACGAATCAACGGAAGTGAATTAATTATTTTGTACACATACTTACGAAAGTTTCATTCAAATAAACTGGGCCGTACATTTTAAAGAGCTCAATTATTTTACGTCATCCGATACGTTTTGGTTTGGTGTACAATTAACGTGCTCATGACTTCTGGTACAACCTTTGTATACTGAAGTACACAGAACTTATTAATGTATTTATAACAACATATTCCGCTCAGACATCGAGGACGTTCGACAACAAAGCTCTGAGGATAAGATCTGGAATTAACAAAAGGACACAGACAGCTAAACAGTAAGAAGCTTCATATTTTCACTCTTCAACTTACATATTAGAACGATAAAGTAAGAAATGTAAGATGGGATGGCCATGCAGAATGCATAGGATAGACAAGCAATTCATAAAAATTGTACCTAGAAAAAGTGAAAAAAATTGACTGCTTGTTTCGCAGATGGCATATTCATATCAAAATGTTATCTTAGAGAAACGTATTACATTTTTATTGTTTCAATAATTCCATGTTAACTATAAATTTCAATCACTGAAATAATACATTAATTTGTAATATTTAAAGACTACATTTCGAATTTTATGTAATTTCCACTGGTACATAAACTATGAAAGGAAAAGTGAGCGGTGTTTGTAAACAAGATATCTTGACTCTCAGCACTGGCATAGTTAATCTATTTCATTCTTCCTGTGATACATTTAGGATTCCCCGCCATATCACGACTGTCTAGCGTAAATACCAATTCTCTTGCTTTGTGACTGCGTTATAACAGCAGCTAAACCGAGTGACAGGTATTTTCGACACCATAACAAACGAATACGTTTGGTACTGACGAAACACACGCATAAACGCGACGAGAAATATATTCGTGCGATATACTTTTATTCTCTCATAACATTAGCGTCGCGCACCGCTGTATAGGATGCAGCCAGTCGACGTAACAGCTACTCTGAATATCAACAACTTGACATCAACAGCTTAGTGTGTCGAGAACAACAATAGCACAGATGGATGGAATTTTACTGCTACTCCTTGCAATTCCACACAGAAAGGGACCAGTGGCTTACAAAAAAAAAATGGGGTCGGTAATGCAGTCTTCTACAGTCGCGACTGAAAATATGGAAAAATATAAACATTATCGGAAGACTTGAAATTAATGTATCTTGGCAAAAAAAAATGATCACGAAAATTGTATTAGAGCGATTTGTTTGTTACGGATCCGTACTCTAAGAATAGTATGATCCCAAAAACGGAAGTTTTTTAATTTAAATTAATTTTTGTACAGACGTAGAACGGATAGACGTACAACAATTAATAACTGGCTGAATACTGGCCGACTAACTGACAAAAGATTGTGGGGTAGGTCTCTGTTCGCTAATTACGTCACACACGAAAAATATACAAAAATATAACGTAAACGTGTTACAGAAAACGTATATACGACACATATATTTTATTTAGTGTTCTGTCTGACGACAGGTCCATATGAACAGGATCCTTCCATCCTTTTCTCGGACTGGGACCTGTTCATATACGTTCTTGGCAGATGATCCAGAAGTGGTTTGCCATTGCCTTCTTCTGTGTGTATGGAGTAATGAGTAATTGTTGGGATGCCACGGAGGAAAACTCCGTGTTGCCTAGACCACGGCCTTGCCCAACACAAGTTATAAATTCGGGCACCGCCGGGAATCGAACCCGAGACCCCAGGATTACAAGGCCAGCGTTCTAACCGCTAGACCACCCTGGCTTTACGACACATATTCGTTTATAAAAGTTAAAGTGGAAATTAATGAATTATTAATTACCAAAGTGAAGAAATTACCTTTTCGTATTCTCCCAAGTGCCGTAATATATAGAGTTAACTAAAATGCACCTGACCCCTTAATATTCGTTACCCTGAGAGGAATTTTAATGCCGTACCGAAAGATCAAAGACAGGTAATGGGATTTAATTTCATGAATTGTTTCTCTACCAAACCCCAGTTCTTAGTGTCCATTACAACCGCCTGGATCTACATAATGCTGAACTCCCAACTCATACACAGATTTATACACATAGACATCTCTGCAAGATTTTCGCTACCCTCCTTAACTATTCAAATTCTCTTGATGTCCTTTCTGTTAAAGCAGACTGTCACGTGACTGCACTACGTATAAACTTAGCAACTCTCGTCAGATTTTCTGGTTGCTTAAACATAGGATAGATGATGGAATTGTCAAGCTGATTTTTTATTCTTTTAGCTCTCTAGCTTTACAAGAATATTAGCTGTGTAATATATACCACAATTTTGTATGCAGTTATGACGTGTTTTTTTTTCCATCGTCAATTTTGTACGCCCGTATCGGCGCGTTCATTTTTTAATGTCTTTAAACGACATATTACCACAACTCTTTTGTTCTGCAAGTTATAGAACTCGCAGAGGAATACATCCTACATCCTCAATTCGCTTTTATACACCGCAGTATAATGGATTCACATTTTACAAGATATTCCTTGATAGAAAGCGGACGCTTACAAGTGAGTGGTTAAACGACTTCAGAAGAGAATACAATTGAAAACAGTAAAGCCAACAAATTGAGGGTTATTCTTCTTATTATTATTATTAATGATCTAGCTTCGTTATCTGTCTTTTTATATTTTTTAAAGTTTTACAATTATATTAGTGTTCCCTAGGTGGATTATTTGTTTTTATTTATATTTCTTCATTTTTTGCTCTGTGTTAATATTGTTTCTATTTTGGGTTTGCCTGTACTTGGCAGTTATATTTAATACTGTACATGTATAAGTTTAGTTAATCCGTTTGTGTAATATTATCCATTATTATTTCACTATTATTGTATATATTATCAGTGTTTGCCTGTTATTGGCTTCTTGCTGTTGGCTAACATGTAAATAAATTAATAGAATTGAATTGAATTGAATTTTGTTGTCACATGTATGCACATTTACGATGATAACGGCGAGGTGTGTGCTCATAGAATGTAGTGCAAATAATGCCTTTGGAACGTTCGTGTACTCCTAAAAGTAGAGTCTTCCAATTTCATTTTATATACACTATACGGTAAGTGACAAACTCAGGTGAATATTTTTCAGTACATTCCGATCACATACTTAATGAAACTAAATTTTTATTGTACTTGTTCTTAACATCTATGAGCTTCATAATGACAATATTAACAATAATAATTAAAACACAAATGAGCCGGGATAGCTCAGTCAGTATAGTGACTAGCTACGGGCTGTACAACCGGGGTTCGATCCCCGACGGGGGCAGATAATTTTTCCTCTAGCCTCTGCGTCCAGACCGGCTCTGGGGCCCACCCAGCCTCCTCTACAAAGGGTACCGGGGGTCCTTTCCCGGGGGTAAAGCCGGCCGGGGCGTGATTCTGACCACTCACCCCCATCTAGTGCCGAGGTCAAGGAAGAGAGGAGCTATACCTCCTCTCACCCCAAACGCCTACATGGCGTGTAGTGGGACAAACTTTACTTTACTTTAATTAAAACACAAACATTTGATATCCATAGAAAAGTACGAGATTAATATATAAATGTATTTAATACTTGAAGGAAATTGATGATAGATTATGGCCAATCTAATACTGCAGTGAATTTTAAACTCAATGGAATAAGAAGTTTAGGGAGCCCAAAAAACAAAACAATGGATCAGTGAAGCCGGTAGAGATAGTACAAGTTTTTTCCTGAACAGAGAAGTGCAGAGGAGAAACACATGGATTGCAAGAAAAACAAATGTTTCAGTGCGTCAGGACTCAGCCATGGGGCGTAATACGATGTGGGTATAACACCACAGGTAGCCTGTTTCTAGCAAACTACGATAACGGAGATGAATAATCAGTCATCTTTACGCCGTGAAGAAATCCGCGTTAACGTTAGCTGCCCTAGGATATCAGCGGGAATCAAACCCCGACCGGTGATTGGTTGATCCAAAATATTGCATACGACGTCAAAACCCGAAATACCACAATCCACATCAACATAACCTCACATTTCATATAACTGAGATTATTTCCCACATGTGTCGTCTGGGTGAAAAAATATGTTCCTATGTGAATTTTAGGTTCTCATGGCGGGTACGATAATGATGATCCTGTCTAAAAAAACAGTCACCTTAATGACTGAAGAGTCATCTGACATGGGCGAGACAAGAAATCTGATGAGGAAATTCTCTAATCACTGAAGAAACTGAAATACACGAATGGGAAAGAAATAATTAATTTATATATTCGTTTATTTATTCGTGTTTTTCCGTCTAATCACAATTGTATATAAATAAAATTTATACATAAGATATTAAAATATCATTTACAAATTTTGTACATCTTTTTACTACTTGTTTCGGTTACACTGAACCATCTTCAGGTGTAAAGTTAAAAGTTAAAAATTATAATCTTATAAACTAAAACTTAATTACTGTTGTTGTGTAACTTCTGATGATGTTTACTTCCAAATTCATTGGAGTGAGGGTATATTTTGAAGTGATAGTGGTTCAACATTGGCCTGTAACGCAAATAATTTAAAATATTTTTTTAATTATTACTGAACTTGAAAGAACGATTATAGAAGACAAAATGTAATAAGATAAAAATAAATAATGGAAAGTAAAAATGTAAAAAAATGAATGAACATACCGAGGAGGAGCGTAGATATGTCCTGTTAGTTACTAATGACAACAGAAAGAGACTGGTAAATGTATAACTTTCTGTGACCACACATTACATTTTTAAGGGCTTATAACCTTTTTATTTAAGTCACGTAACGAATTGATTAAAACATTGAAGTTTTGCTGATAGCTTAATTGGTGTCCCAAGCGACTCCAACCATTGATGCTGGACACATGACAACGGACTGGAGTCTCATCGTGACGTATGTAACCTCACCCCACCATCAGTAACAACCGAGTAACAACCACTACCACCTACGACTGTACACAAATAAACCCGAAAGCAAATCCATCCCCCAGTAACCCCCCCTCCCAGAACACGTACACACGAATTAAGGTCATTTTAGTTGATAGGCCGCTGCTGACGTCAGTTGCGCAAGAGGTGTACAGGCGCGAACGTGTTTTAATCGCAAGCAGAACGTGCGTTCATTCTCGAACAGTTATTTGGTACCGTTCGTGAAGTGTTTAACGATGCGTGCCCTGACGATAAAATACCCAATAAGACAACAATACAGCGACTGTTAACAACATTACGGTCACAGGAGGCTTTCGTCTGTGACGAGTGCTTCACAGAGCGACAAAATGGCCGAAATTACGTCCCTACGGATTTCAATCAGCTGCAAACAAATTTTGACACTGTTGCATTAATTCAATATTGCTGGTGCCAAGGGGTTTGTGAGTACGAGGTGCGATCGGAAAGTTTCAAGACTGCGCGTATAAAAACCCGTACACTTATCTCAGGTATTAAAGAAAGATTT